>PVKM010004388.1:0-52433 GCA_004027735.1 Carollia perspicillata
AAGGCCAATGTTTCTCTCCATCATTGTCGATGGGTGTGCATAGCTCTGGGCATGTATGTCTGTGATGGGGTCTCTATCCCCAACCTAGTCAGGACATGCAGGGAAATATCCAGTCACACTCCTGACTGGCTTTAAGCAGCCCTGGCAGAAAAACACTGATTAACTTACTTCTATTTTTAAAAACCTATGAAAATGGACTTTCTTCATGTCTACACCCACTGACACATTCAAATATATTCACATACTCATCTATAAACACAAGCACAAGTGCTTAATAATGAAACGTAGACCCAGACACACATCATTCAGCAAACTCATGCCTAGTATGCACACAGCAGCCAAATGCCACACAAACACATCGGCCACACAAACACATGCACACACAGCTACACATAACACACACTCCCATGTGACACTCGACTACACATGCATCATAGGCACAGACACATCTTATGCCCCAAGACATGTCAAACACACAGAAAGATGGACACAAGGCAAACATAGCTCACATATGTGCACACATACATCCTGTGCCCACTTGGTACATGCACCACATTCCCATGTCCCAACCACACTCAGGTGAGCCATACTACCTGGCACTAGAGGTGGGCAGAGGTGTGGCAGTACATGCCTTTACCTACTGGGCTTCTTCATGGTCAAAGCAGAAAGGGAAAGAAGTCTGTACGACACTGGAACCTGGGTCTCCTTCCCCTCCCCTGCTACTCTTGCTCACACTGCCATGTAGATGCCCCAGTTATGAATGCGGTAACCCAGGGTGGGGCATGTGGCAGAGCTCAGAGAGAAAAAGCAACAGGGGACACTGAGGGAGAAGGAAAAGGGGAAGCGGGTTTCCCTCTGAACTTGCAGCTCCCTCTCCCTCCTCACCTCCAAAGGGCACTGGGACGTCCCTCCCAGGCTGAGTCCCTCCCTGGGGAGGGTCCACCTCACCAAGAAGAGGGACGTGTTCGAAGCCCTCATAAACAGTGGCAAAGTATATATTGATATGTGTTGGTATGTGTTGGACTTGGGGGGCGGGGGCTGGAGGGCATATCTGGGCCACCCAGAGCAGCTCCTTTGGGCCCCTCCCTAACAGGACAGGGAGGCTTCTGGGGCAGTTAGGAGCCCTTAGGAAGTTGCTACTGCCACCAACACTGCCACGCTCCCTGCTCCTGGAGAAGGAGAGGCAGGTGGGGGCCTGGTGAGATCACTGCTCTGTAATGATGCCAATTAGGGCTCATCTATCACAACACAGCAGCCTGGTCCTGAAGCCCAGAGCAGCCCAGGAGCGGGGGAGGGGCGCAGAGGCAGGAATGAAGACAGGGCTGCTGCTGTGGAGGGCAGCAGCAGCCTCCTGGGCTGTCCGGACTTTTCCCTTTCTCTCCTGTCTTGGGATAATTCAGCTTTTGTCTGTGTCTCAGAGGCTGTCTCTTCTTTTTTCAGAATCATTTTATCATTGCTCCCTAAAACGCCCTCCAAACGGTCTCATGACACACACACAACACTGAGCTCCCCCGCTGTTAAGCGAATTTCCCCCTTCATTCTCATCACTCATCCTTGTCTTTTTGTGCCTCCCCGCCTTCTTTCTCCTCCTCTGGCTCTTCACCCATCCCTGTCCCCTTCCACCGCTGGCTTCCCTTCTCTTCCTCTGTGAGGCTCCATCATACCCATCGCTGGGCTGGGAAGGCGGAGATCCAGGCTTCTAATCCACGGCCCCCTACTCGCCAGCTCTGGAACCTGAGCTGTGGGCCCATAGCTCTGTCCCCCATGAAAGAGGTGTGATGACACCTGTTTCACTGGGCTAGATTTGCAGGACAGTGAGCAACATATGGAAACCACCGGGCAAGGCAGGAATCTCCCCCTTCTGGACTCAGTGTCTGTGCTTAAAGTGAAGAGATGCTAGACACTGTCCTGCCCCTGCCGCCCTCCCTCCCCCCTCTTCAGTGTAGGTGAGCCTCTGAGACCAAAGAGGGCGACAGACTGGCAACAGGAAGGACACTGGGTATGCATGATGAGTGTGTGTGTGTACAAGTACATATGTGTGTGTATATGTGTGTATATGTGTATATATAGAAGGTGGGGCAAAAAGTAGGTTCATAGTTGTGAGTAATACAGCCTTTATTCTTGTGTTATTATTTATTAATTATTACAGTACTTTCCATAGGAACCACTGCAAACCTACTTTTGCCCCACCCTGTACAGACACACATGTACACATCCATAGACACACAAATTTGGAAAGGAACATTGGGAATGGCTCATAAAACAAAATGTTTTTTTTTTTTAAACAAGTCACCCATCTCTCGTGAGCCACTCAGTGTGCAAGGGTGGTCTCGGCACTAAGGCAAGTCAGTGACTGCCCCAGGGCTCTGGTCAGATTCTGACCCCTCGGTGCTTTGCCCACATGAATAAGCACACCTTTCTGCAATCCTGGGGACGTCTCGTGGACAGGATGGATGTTTCAGGAGACTTGGGAATGTGCGATGTCAGGGCAGAGAATGAATGAGCCAGCGTACAGGCAACTTGCCAGCCCACAGCTCGGAAGTGAACTGTCTTCAAGGAGAGATCCCTGGACTGAGGGCTCTGTGCGCTAGCCCCGTCCCCGCTGGTCATGCACGCCTTCATCCGCTCATCACCTGACTCATTTTTGCAGTTCTTTGTGTTACTCTCCATGCAGCCAGTCATTTGTTCATTTACTCCTCCATTTTCACACTCACGTCCTCCTTCGTAAGGTACCTAAATGCCTGTTCCACAGTCACAGCTTGTGTCAGTCATCCCCTCACTCTTTTCCTCCCCCTCTGTGCACTCACTCATTCAACATCTCTTTCATTCAGCTCACAAATACTGAGTGCTTGCCATCGGCTATGTGCAGTGCCAGGCTCTGGGCACAGAATGGGGGCCACAGAGGGTGCTGACCTCATGGAGTTTACAGGGCAGTGGGGAAGAGAGCTGTTGCTACAGTGTAACAGTCACCAGGTCCATGGGAAGGGGTGATGTGCCAAATTTGTCATGGGGGCCTGTAAGGGGGGTTCGACCTGTCAGGAAAGCATGGAGGTCTTCTCTAAGCGGGACTGAAGGGTCAATAGTAATGCACAAGTTGAAGAAGAGTGGGGAAAAGTCTGGAAGGCCCAGGTGAGGAAATGAACGCAAGCTCTGTGCCGAGAGAAAGCCTGGGGCTGAGGTACTGGAGTTGCATTCATGCGATCACCATTCACTGGCTGGTGCTTACTGAGCTGTCCCTGCATGTCAGGCACCAGGTTAGGCCCAGAGAGGAAGCTACCTCACCGGGGCAGCACCATAACTATGGAAAGGAGGCACCAGGTGGCCGGGCCCATGCTGGAGCGAGACTCACCAATGCTGAACACCACCCTCCCTCAGCTGCACACAGCAGGGCATGTTTCCTGGAGGATTTGACCTGGGCCTCATAGCCAGTGGGATTTGTCTGTGAGAAGGAAGATTGTGGGATGATTCAGAAGGAGAGAAAAAGAGCAGGAAGACAGAGGCAAGGAAGTGTGGGGCTCAGAGGGAAAACCAAGCAGGCACAGGTCAGTTGGACTAACCAAAGCATGCATAAAGGTGTTTCATGGGAGATGAGGTTGACCAGATCATGTGAGGCCTTGAATGCCAGGGAAAGGGGACTGGACTTTGTCCTGGATGCAGGGAACCTTGGAAAGGTTTTCAAGCAGGGGAGAAACAAGACCAAAGAGGCCCAGGGCCGATAAGCGGCAGGTGCCAGCTGGGTTGGAGATGAGAACAGTCAAGGAGACCAGAGAGAGGCAGCCCTCCTGGGGGGTTCACTCCCTCCCACTGTTCTCAAGCGGGGCAGCCCAGCCCACTGAGAACCAGGGAGTGGCAGGGCCCACACCGTGTGAGAGTAGCCCTCCAACACCAGGAGATTGGGGGCTGAACCGCCACCTCCCACTCTGCTTCCCTTCAGGGTCCGAGTGTGCCACCTCATGCCTGGACCACAACAGCGAGCCCATCATCCTGCCAGTGAATGTGACCATACGTGACATCCCCCACTGGCTGAACCCCACCCGGGTGGAGGTAAGTGACGGGGGCTGCCTGCCTGGGGCTGAGGGAAGGAAAATGACCGTGTCGAACACTTACTATGGCCTGGTCCTGCGTTAACCCCTTTACAATTATTACAATACCAGATTTTCACACCTGCCTGTGGGTGGAGACTTGCTCACAATCATTTCTGCAGTCCTTAAGTAGTTAATACTTTTCCTCTGTTGGGCCCTTTGCTAAGAACCTGTTCCTCACTGTCCCACTGAATCCTGAGACAGCCTGGGAAGGAGAGGACTAATGTTTCTAGTTTACAGACGAGGAAACAGAGACGCAAACACATAAGCAGAAAGCACAGCATCGGGTCACACACCTGTGTCTGTCTGTCTGTCTGTCTGTCTGGAAAGCCTGAGCTCATGAGAATGGTGCTATTGGGCTTCTCTAGTACTGGATAAGCTCTTGGAAGGCTTTCCATATTCCATGGCCTAGATCTCTAGTATCTTTCCCCGTGATTTACTCATTTGGTAGAAAGCAGTTATTGTATGATATGGGGAACTAGTAACACCTGTTGTTTATGAAGCACCTACTATGTTCGTGTGCCCAGCACTTAGCACACAAGACTGCATTTAAACCCCAGAATGGCTTTCTGGGGCAGGGTGGGCAGCATTGTCTGTGTTCTTGACTTGTGGGTGCTGAGATCTCGGGAGCGAGAGCTCAAACAGAAGCCTATACCCAAGTGCCCTGAGCTGCTCCAGGTGCCAGGCTGGCTGGTCTAGCCAGACCATGGAAGCCTGGCTTCCTGGCAGCCAGTGTCACTGCCCAGTTCATTTTTGGGGCTGGCCTCTCCTACTTTCCTTTATGTGATCAGTAAGGGGCCCCCAGCACTGAAGTGGGAGCCTGCTCTCGTCCTCCACGGCAGCACGCATCCCAGGCCACATGTACCCATTCAGGGCATTGGCTCCTTACCCCGGAGAAAGTGGCAGAAGGAGGCAAGAGCTGCAGGGTGAGGTTCAGCTGTGGCTCCAGCCCAGTCTTTTCTGCCTGGGGTGCCAGCAGGCTGTGCCGCCTGCCTGCCTGCCACAGATCACACCCTGGATAGCCGGGCAGAACCCGATACTGGGTGTCCTGTTTCTCAAATGAGCCGAGGGCATGATTGAGAGGGCTTACTCAGCACTCTGGGCCAACGCACCTGGTGCTGGACCTGGCTGCTCTCTGCCCTGTGCACCCCAGCATTCTCCCCTCCTTTCTCCTTCCTCTTTTTCTTCTGCTGCTTCTCTGTGCCCCATCTCCAACCTCATCTCCTTTTCTTGCCTCTGTTTTCACTGTTTCTCTCTTCCTTCTCCTGATACTGTTGTTACCTTGCTCTGCCTCTCCCACCCACTTTTTACCCTCCATGAGCACCCCCTCCGTCTCACCCCTCTCTCTCTCCACCTATGACGTTCCCACACATCCTCCAGACAGCCCCTGTTTCTCTAAGCTCACACTCCTTTACCCATTTTCTCCCCTGGATGTGCCTTTCCCATCCCTAACCCAGAGTCCCACATAGATTCTCACTGAATGCCTCAGTGAATGCCAGTGGGCTGTACAAACCCAGCAACAGGCACAGAGCCCTTACTTCCAAATCCTGAGGATGTTGGCGATCTCCAAGCCCAAGCCCCTCATTCTGCAGATGGAGAAACCGAGGAGCATAGAGGAGGGGACTAGGCCAGGGCCCCACAGGAGGCAGAGACAGGATGCTCATGGTTGCAGCTCGTTGCCTGCCCTCCTTCCCTCGCTCTCTCCTACCCTGACTTCCCCAGGCCCAAAGGCAGGGGATACACTCGTACAGAGAGCAGACCCAGGAGACCTTGCTGCACCCAGTACTGCAGGGCTCCTTTGCCTGATCTAGACCATGTTCCCCTGGCCCAGCTTCCCCTTGGGCCTTTTCTCTGCAACAATGCCCCCACCTGCGGGTGAATTCCCACCCTTTCTCCTCTGTGAGCCCTGAGCACTAAAGAGTTCAGTTATAATTCACTGTGAAATAAATCCAGGGATTTGAAAGCCTGCAGGGCCCCCTCCCCAGTTGCCCACCC
This sequence comes from Carollia perspicillata, assembly GCA_004027735.1. Taxonomy (NCBI): domain Eukaryota; kingdom Metazoa; phylum Chordata; class Mammalia; order Chiroptera; family Phyllostomidae; genus Carollia; species Carollia perspicillata. The sequence continues at coordinate 6,078 of PVKM010004388.1, forward strand.
GCTGCCTGCCCGCCCCAGCCCCCACCCAGTTTCCCGGTCTGCCGGCCTTTATTGATGCCGGCCTACAGAGAGAGCCATAACGAGGTTCAGACCTTCACCAGTCTCCGGAGGCCTCATTATCCAGGAGGAAAAAAATGTGGTAGAAAAAGGGAGGAGGGCGAAGGGCAGAGATTGATGATTTCCAGGAATACAGCAGAAAAGCTGGCCTCGGCTGCACACTTGCCCCTTGTGTGGGGAGAGCTACAGAAATAGAGCTGCCGGTGTGGGCGCCACTGGGCTGAAGCAGGCCCTGGATAGCTCTGGCTTCTGCCAGTTTGCCTGTGAGGGCCAGTGCAAGGGAGACGGTCGGGGGCAAGGCTCTGCTCCCACCCCTGTCACCTTCGCCCTAGGGTAAGCAGTGAGAGGCCAGACCTGACAGTTCATGGATGCCTGCTGTGAATCGGCACTGGATCAGGCACTTTCCATCCTTTATTTGCACCCACACCCCCACCACACACATGTGCACACACACCCTAGGAGGTGGGTATCAATCTCTTTGTCTTTCCAGTGGGGGAAATGGAGTCTCAGAGATGGAAGCCTCATGCCTAAGAGGAACTGAAGAGGGCCCCAGCTCAGTCTAATGCTGTAGTTTATTCTAGCTACCTAAGGAGCCTCTCTTGAATGTACAATAATAATAATAGAGGCAAAAACATTTACTGATTGCTTCCCAGGGATTTGCTGGTAAATGGTTAGTGACCGGCTCTCCCCCAAAAGTGAACTCTGATTTGTAGCATTTGCCACTTACTATGGTGTAAATATTCGTACCATGGAAGATGCCAAGTTTTCCAAGTTGATGTCACTGCACATAACGTTAGGAAGAGAGAAACACTATTGCCTCCCGTGAGCCCATGCAAGCCAGCTGCAGCCCCTACTGGTGCCCATAACACGACAGGCTCTATTTTAAACATTTGACACCTACTGGTATATATGGAGAGAATGATGACTTAGATGAGTACAATATCACCACTGAGATCATTTGTTATGACCAGTACACCACAATAGTGGCCTTTGTGAAGGCAGCTCCATGGTCATCTTATGTACATGGTATGCCCCTCAGTACCTAGCACACAGTAGATGCTCACTAAACATTTCTGATTGCTGAGTGACATGACCAAGGTTGTAGGTCAAGCCCAGGAACCTTCTTGCTGTTTGTCCTTGGACAAATCCTATTACTCTTTAGGCCAGTTTCTCCATCTGTGAAATGAGAGATAGGCTGAGATCAAGAGTCACAAACTTAAACATCTTCAGAAACCGGCTAGGGGGGCTGAATGGCTGAAGCAGGCCAAACACATAATTTTTTTCAATGTTAAATACCTAGGTATATCATTCATAGTAGCAGTAGTATTTACTACAGATATTTCAGGAAGACCTAGAGAAAAATACAAGAAACACTCATGTACATACTACCCAACTTAAATGAGACTTTTCAAATACAGTTGAGGTTCTTTACTTCTAATTTTGCTATAATTTACATGGACATCTTAAAGCACAGGACTTGGGAAATGTGCATATTTGTGTCCACTCATGAAACCAGCTTCCACGCCAGTTTGGGGTCCTTTCCAGCTCCCCAGAGTCCTCACCTCTCCAGACCAGGCAATACCCTCTCCACCAAGGAAATCTCTGTTGGTTTTGATTATTTCTTTAATTGGTATATAATTGACATGTCAGATTACATTAGTTTCAGGTGTACTAAAATATTTTAGCTTTACTTTCATTAAGAACAAAACATTCTATCCTTCTATTTTTTTAAAGTATACCCCCATGGAAGCCTCTCTCCTAACATGTGCACTTTGATTGGGATACAGAGACATTTTTTTCCAGTCTAATAAATGAGACAATACAATACAAAGTCAAGGAGAGATTGAGATGTTCCTCAGGGTGAGTAGTGGAGAGACTTCAGGGAATGGTGGGGACTGTGGCAAACTGAGGAAACAGGCTGCTTCCAAAGAGGGTGGCTCTAGGCAAGTATGAGAGGTTGGAAACATGGGCTTAGGGTAGCCAGATTTTCCTTTTTTTCCCCTTGAGTACAAGAAATCTGTAGTTTTAAAAATACAAAATCTCTCATTTTTCTTAATATTGGCAAATAATGTTGACTTCTGTTAAGGACTTCGTGTGCCAAACCAAACATTTCTGTGGGTTGTGTAGCCTGGAAGCTGTTGGCTTACAACCTTTGAATGAGATAGACTCTTCTGGCCCTGGGCATCTGGACTTCAGGGCTCAGACTGTATCTCCTCCCAGCTCCTCAGGAGTACCTCCTGTCTGCCTCACACTTCCTCTTGCTCAGGGGTGCTGGGAGAGTTTCCCAATAGAAAATGCTGCCCACACCTGAGAGGCTTATAAATCCTCTAGGTAGGTGGGACCTTGGATTATATAATGGCTCCTGTAAAAGAGGCAGAAGGGGGAAAGAGGAAAAGAGGAAGGGAAAGAGAGAGGGAACTAAGGAAAGAAAAAGGAGTCAGCATTTATTGAATAACTATGATATGTAGGCATTTTCTCTCCATCACACTCCAATGAGATAATACTATCGCCATTTTATAGATGAAGAAGCCGAAGTTCTGAGAAGCTGTCATTGCCCAATTCATATAACAAATGTGGATGAATCAGAATTTCAACCCAAGGCTAATTCCCCTGCATCCGTCCTGCAAGGCAACCACTGTACACAATATAAATCACAAACATATGCAACATTCATAGACAAAGAATGCAGAATTCATTTCTTGAAGGGAAGCTGCACCATGGAAAGCCCTGCTAAGTGTCTAAAGGTCAGAGGTGGAAGGGCTTAGAGTCAATATCCGCTGTGTGGAAGGGGACATCATGTGCCCAGGAGGGGAAGCCCATGGATACAGAGATGTGTCCAGAATCCACTTTTCTGGAGATGTGTCCAGAATCCAGTCATGGGCACAATCCTACGTTCACTCACCTGCTTGTTAGTTCATTCACTCATTCAAAACCATTCATTGTGCACCTCGTTTGAAATGGCAGGTGGTCTTCTAGTACAAGGGATACAGGGTGGAAAATGCCTAGGCTCTCAAAAAGCGTACCCAGAAGAAAGCCAGAAGCCCAGTCACTGATAACAAAGAGCAAAAATAAATGTTTTTTTAATTTGTTTTTAAAAAGTTAAGTGATGCGATTCACTCACAGAAGGTCCCGTAAACCAAGGAAAAAGTCAAGGAGAAATGACGGCTCATCTTAGCAAACATCAGGAGGGGTGTCAGATCTGTGCCTCAGGATGAGGGGCCTCGTTTAGCATCCCTTCCTATATGGCTGGTTCTGCCTGGGGCCCATCTTTTCTGGAATTCACCTTTGGACACTCTGCCCTCTCCTGGATTTGTCTCAGAGTCTCCCCACCCTTTTGATCCTTGGTCTTTCCATCAGTCAAAAGAGCAAGCCACTTCATATGTACAGCTTCAGGAGCTAGGGGAATTTGAAGCAGAATGTGGAGTTTAAACTGTAGACATGAAAAGCAGACAGATGACGGTTGTCATTGCCTGTGTGTATGATTTGGGGCAGGCTCTTTAACTTCTCTGTGCTTCAGTTTCCTCTAGGGGAAACCAAAGTAGAAATTGGCACCTGTCTCATAACTTTGATAAGGATTAAATGGATGAAAGTTCGGAGTTCAGGGCTTGGACCATAATCTTTGCTTAATAGTGGATGTTGTGTTGATAAGAATAAGGATAATGATGATGGGGTTGGTGATGATGAAGATGGTGATAATAGTGGTGGTGGTGGTGTGACGGTGGTAGCTCTGGTGAAGGTGATGGTAATAATGCTGGTGGTGGCATTGACGATGGGGGTGGTAGTGCTGCTGTGGTTGACCATGATGATGGTAATGGTGACGATGGTGGTGGTGGTGATGATGGTAGTCACTGGAGCTAGGAAAACAATGTATCCTTCCTATCACCAAGGCAGGAACTGAAAGCCCTCTTACAAAACCTGGTCTGAAGGGACTCTGACAGGGCTAGAGGTCCCACTGGCTGAGAGGTCTCACAGAGGAACAAGGCCGACATTTGAGGGGCTCCATTGCGATCTCCCAACTTGTGGTATAAACAGCCTAGCCTTTCCTTCATCTCCTGTTGCTTGTCCCCTTTCCCAGTTCTCCTCACACACAGAGGGGCCCTGTAGTGAGACAGGTGGGGCGTGCAGCCCTGAGGAATAGTGGAAAGTCCAAACACTGTGGAAAGATAAATAGGCTCATGCAGATAGTATAAAAGTCCTTTTTCTGAACTCACGTCAGGTAAACCTCAACTGACAGAAACGTGTACAACCACACCAAGACACTCCTACCGATGGATTAAGTTAGCTTCCAAATAAACAGGGGAGGGATGGGCGTCAAATCCCTAGTGGATTCTAAACCTGCTGTTTTCTACTGCTTGAACCATTACCAAGTACCCCTCCAACATCCTTGAAGTTGGGCTAGGAAAAGACTTTCAGTCCCAGAAATGAGCGTCTGGTTTAAAGTTTCCCAGAGAACGTCTTGTGACTGGAAAGCAGTGGGCAAGAAAGTAGCTGGGCTGGGAGTGGGGAGCGCGGCAGGTACTCACGTTCCTTCATTTGGTCAACATGCGTGTGTTTGCTGTGCTCCATGCCCAGTTCTGGAGAAAGACAGAGATGTCTAAAACCCAGGCTCTGCCCTCAGGAACCTTGAGTAGTCAGCCCTTAGGTTAACCATTTCCATATCATTTATTTCAATGCATCATCACAAGAAGACTTGGACATTTTCAGTACCCATTTATCAGGTAAGAGAACCAAATCTCAGAGTGGACATTGCAAAGCAATTTAAGTCAGACTTGTAACCACACCTGTCCTACCTTGGCACCCAAGGTCTTTCCGATTTATCACCTTGTATGTGCCTATTGGGAGAAGTTCGACATGTCTACAGTGGCAGTCGGGGGGCTAGAGAGTAGGTTTCACCTTTCAAGACTGGTTTGCAGATTTTCAAGGTAGATTGTTTGTCCAAGATCTTTAATTCAGTATATACTAAACTGGTTCTCTAAACTAGACACTGTGCTAGGCATAGTTATTGTTCTTCTGATGCTCTAAAAGAAAGGAAGACAAGAAGATATAGCCCATTGATAAAAATCTCTATCTTGAGATGGATCCATTCATTCATTCATAACATGAATATTTGTGGGACATCTTCCATGGGCCAGGCACCATTCTAGGCCCAGAAGATCCAAGATGCTTCAGGGCAGAGAAGAAAGGCACCCAACCTAGTCTTAGCCAGATCTCAGAGCTGTGTGATTCCCTTTGTTCCAAGCTCACCGAGAAACTTAATTACACTTTGGGTCCCATATAGGTCTGCACTCAGGGAGAGAATGAGCTGATCACATGGATTTTCCACATTCTGGCCCATGTGACTGTTTATGTCTTAATTAAAATTAATCAACTGGCCCCTCAGCCAGGAGAATAAGCCCTGATCATATAAACTTCTGTGGCTGGCCTGTGGCACAGCTACTTCTCATTGCAAATCTAAGCATTTGCCTCCAGGTCATTTTTATTTTATTATTTTACTTTTTAAAAGAAATCATTGTGACCTGGCATGAAAAGCCAGGCATCTATGGTAGAAGAGAGAGGAGAGCTTCTAGGATAGTTCCCTTAGCCCCATTCCTGATGCTATTTCATATGCCTAGTTTTAGCTTTCTTTTTTTACCTACTTTAAAAATTGTCATCATGCTGGATGTTATTAGCTGCCTTAAATCTTTTCCAAAACAATTGCTAGGTTTCAAATCGTGGTTTCTCCACTTAACAGCTGTGTAGTTTGGGGGATTTATTATCCTTATGACCTGATATTAATGCCCACCTCACTGCATGGCAAGACATAAGACAATGCATAAGCAATTAGCACCATGAATGTACCCAATACATTTTAGTTGTCATTATCATAACAACAATTATTATTAAGAGAAGCTATACATAAATACATACATGCATAACTATAAGCTCTGCCTGAGACTGGGGAAGGGGAAAGCTACAGAGGAAGGAAGTCTTGGGAAGAAATTTCACACATAACTGAAGATTCTCCAGGTGAAAAGATGGGGAAAGCAGTTCAGTGGAGGAGAACAGCAAGAACCAAGTCACAGGGCTAGGGTAGAAAAGTGGTGCAGCTCACACTTCACACCTCAGGGAAGTGTGAGCTGGACCATAAGGCATGGCGGCAGGTGGAGGCTGGAAGGGTTCTCTGGCTCCACAGGTTCTGAAACGAAGATTAGTTCATTCATCCTCCAGCTCTCAAACTGCATTGTGAATTAGAACCACGTAGGGTCCCGGGCCTTGAACCACGGAGATGTGGATTCATTAGATCCCAGGTGGCGCCAAAGGATGTGCCTCTTTAGCATGTTCCCACAGTGATCCTGGGAAAGTGGTCCTCAGGGTTATCATTCTCTATGCTCCACACCATTCTCCCACCTTCCTGCTGCAGATACATGCATGCATTCACACACCAGACACACATGCAGCACACACATATCCCCACACAAGCAGGCATGTGTGCACACATACATGAACACATGCACTCTCTCTCTACCCTTCCTCCCACCTTATCCTCAACTCTGTCCCTGAGTCAAAAATCAGAAACAAATTTTCAGAAGGGCCTTTCTGACCCTGTCTCCACCCCTCCCTCTGCTTCTTGTCAGCCCTTATTCCTGCCAGGGAAATACAGAATTTTTATATTATGGCTCTTGGTATTGCAAGTACCTGGACAAATCCTGCACCTAAATGCTAAGGTGAGGTGAGAACTCGGAAGCTCTGAAAGAGGTGGGGCGGTTGAACATGGTGCCAACCAAGAGATGGCTGCCCCCACAGAACGAAACCCATCTGAACTCTCTCCCTCTCTCCACAGAGAGTTGTCTGCACGGCTGGTCTCAAGTGGTACCCTCACCCTGCCCTGATCCACTGTGTCAAAGGCTGTGAGGTGAGTTCCTGGAAACGCCCCTGCTGTTATTATCGTTAGCATTCTATTCGTCGTGGCTGCCACTTACTTCACCTGGTATTCTAAATGCTGTAAATGCCCTTTCAATAGACTCGTTGGACAGAAATCAGCAGTCCTATTTTATAGATGGCGGAACTAAGGAACAGAGATATCAGCAAACATACTCAAAAACATGTCTAGTGGGTAACAGAATCAGGGTTCCAGGCTAGGGTTTTCTGCTTCCAGAGCTTGTGCTCAGTATCATCTTGCATTCGTGAGTGAGAGTGGGAAGCAGGCCATGTTGATTTAGCACCTGTGATATGCCAGAGATTTCACCAGCATTAGCACATTGAAGTGTCACGGAACCACACGAGGCAGGTCTGTTCAGTTCCCACTTCACTGACGAGCACCTTACAGAGAGATCACTTCCACTGCCATGTGCTTGCTGTTCACATGCTCTTCAACCCCAGAAGTCATGTAGACCCCTGAGACTCAGCCGTTAAGCTGAAAGTGGAAGATGCCCTCTGACCTGTCTGCTCTCCGACTTCACAGCCATGCCCCGGAACTTGGCATTGTGGAGCTGCGGCATCTCTGTGTAGTAGTGACCAGCTGGCGGGGGTTGGGGAGGGCGGTGGGCAGGGTACTTGGAATGTCACCTCTGTTCTCAAGAGGGTGCTTTTCATAAAACTGAAAGACATTTCCGTGTACCCTCAAGCCCCTGGGGTTCTTAACTGGCAGTGAAAGGGAGACCTCAAATCCCACCCAGGCCAATGTCCAAATCTCTGTGGTTCCCCCAAGCCCACTCAGGAAAATGTGGGTGAAAAGGACTAGACTAGGCTATAGAAAACTTTGTATTTGATGAATTTCTTAGACTGTCAGAACGAGAAGTGCTCTTCTAGGTCATTATTTTAAAGTTGGGGAAACTGAGACCTAGACAGTGGCTGGCCCAAAATTTGATAGAATGCCCAAATTGGAAGAGTTCTCTCAGTGGGATCTCATCCTAGTCATTTGTGGTCTGGACTGGGAATTGTGGGCCTGAGAGGGGATGAACTGGCCCTAGGTGGCCCAGAATAATAGACATGGAGCCAAAGCATGAATCCAGGTCTCTTGACTCCCAGGCAGGTGCCTTTTTTCTCCACTAGGTCATCTCCTGCTCATGAACAGTCCCCTGGCCTGTAAGTGTCACAAGACAGTCCCTTAGCCACACACTTTTTTTCTATGTATTGGTTAGGGACCTTCTGTGGCACCTTCTCAGAGCACTTAACACTGGAGTCTTTAAGAACCCCATCCTTCCAAGAGTCAGCCAGGAATAGGAAAATCAAGGCCAAGGCCATGTGGCTGTTGCTTCCTCCTGTTTCTGTGGATCAGTCCAGCATTTCGGGAAAAGGAAGGTTGGGTTACCTGGGCAGTCATTCTGCTGAGTTGGCAGTCTGGGCAACCAGTGTGACAGCAGAATTCGATCCCTCCTTTGACTCAGCAGTGGGGCCTAAGAGACCCTCACCTGCAGGCTCTGAGCCCTGCCAATGATGCTTATCGCCTTTGCCCTTGCAGGTGCCCCTCATCTCCTTTCTTCCTTCACTTAGAGCTAATAGTTTGTCTCTTGTCTGGGGCTGAAAAGTATGCTTAGAAGAGACACAAATGCTGGGTCTAGGGAGGGGCCATCAACCTGGAGTGTCTAGTTAGCCAAGATCCAGAAAGCGTTTAGGACCCTGAGCCCCCAGCCCTCTACCCCAAGCTTCACTGAGTGCCTATTACGTGGCCCACTCTACACTAGGTTCTAAGAATAAAATGATCTTAGTTAAGTGAAAGCAGTAACTATGCTCCCCCTGAGTCATTCTTGCTCCCCATCTATCCATGCATCCACTTATCCATGCATGCATGTATCCATCCATCAACCATCATTTTGCTAAATAAACATTTAAGGAACATCTCTTTGATTCAGTGTTGCTTTAATTGACAGGCATTTTGCTGGGAAATCTAGGATATAAAAATGGATGGCACACATTCCTGCCCATAAGGAACTCACAATATAGTAAAGGAAATAGACAATTAAAGACAGCATTCTAAAATACATACAGAGATTATAACCAAAGACGTTCAGGAAACCGTGGAAGCACAGGACATCTTGGGGATATTAAGGAAGGCCTGTTAGAGGGGTAATATTTTAGCTAAATATTGAAGAATAACTTGCTTACATTATTAGGAGTAACAACATGAGAATTACCAAAGACAGGAGAAATCTTTAAGTAGTACATCTTTTCACGTGCTTCTTTCTCTGGAAATTCTTCTGTCTTCACCCCTAATTAATTCCCACTCATCTTAGGGTCTCAGGTGAAACATCCTTTCCTCAGGGACACCTTCATGAAGCTCCTTGATTAGGTCAAATCCTTTCACTCTTTATTCAAACAGTTATGACGTACTTCCTTCCCTAGCTCTTATCAGAGTTGAAATTGGCCAATTAGATATGTGATTATTTAATTGAAGTCTCCCTTGTCACTAATGTGTAAGGTTTAGAGGAGTAGGATCACTATGTATACTGACTTACTATTAGGTTTTTTTTTCTTTAGCACATGTGTAACAACAAGTAGTCATTCAATAAGTAGGGTTGAATAGAAGACGGATGGATGGGTGGATGGATGGATGGAGCTGTGGCTATAGGAGAAGCACATGGAGGAGTGTAGCTAATCACAAGTAAGACTGGAAGCTTTTTCAAGGGCCAAATTAAAAAATAGAACCATTTCATTCATTTTTGTCTCTTTCTGAGATACTCCTGAGATATTCCATTTGCATGCCAGTCCCTTTCATTTTAAGGAAGGGACATTTGGTTTCATTCATTTATTTGCTTATGTATATGAGATATGAAGAAGAACATAAAGAACTGAGCCCACAGGCAGATCTCCCAAGGCACAGAGAAAAGCAAAGGGCTTATCATGTGTTTGATGTCTGTGCTACTGTAGTGTAAATGGAGTCATGTGTTTCTTATGTCGGTCATAAGGCAGTCACACCTCTGCTCACAGCTAAGTGCATGTGCACACACATACACATACACTTGAGTATAGGCTCCATTTTGATGGAGCTCTACATGCAAAGGCTCTAAGATCTTTTTTAGATACTGAAAGGTCAGTGATAAAATGGAACCAGGCTCCATGAGATGGGGTACAAAGACTCTGTGAACTTGTAGCAGAGATGCAAAAGCCAGGGATGCTGTATAGGATGGACTCCTGTGAGCTTGGGATGGGATGGAGAAGCCAGGCTAGGAAGGAGAGACCACTAAATCGTAGGAGTTGTGCTGGGATGCAAGGGCCTTAGCCAACAGATGACATCTTTCCCATCAATGGATCACACTGAGCATCAGAGACTCTAACCCAAATTTTTATTATGGGTGTTTCACTGTCATCTGCTTTCTGTATATTGAAGAGTCACACAATATTGCCTCTGATGGGAGAAGGGCGATGCTCACTGCTTTGAGAAATCAGTAGACTAACCCTGCCTGTTCAGTACTGGGAGTCCTAAGGCTCAGAGAAGATAAGCCACTTAGACAAAATCATCAAATAACCACCCAGCTGGCTGAAATTGAAAATCTTGAACCCAGGTTTTTTTAAACCACTGACAACTGCCTTCTTGCTATGCCAGTACAATTACATTCCATTGCAAAAACACCACTAAGATCCAGAGTTGTGCCCAGCATTAAACTAGATGATTCAGAGACAAAGACGAACTGGATATTTGCCCATGTCTCCAAGGAGCTGAGGCACACCCACAGACTGTATATATGACAGTGTGCTAAGTGCTCGGATGGGGAGATACAAGTGCCTGGGGATGGGGTGGGGCTAGGAGGTTGCAGAGACTCCTGACTTTCCCCTAAGATGGCTTTGGGTTCAAATCAGTAATGATTTAACTCCATCATCTTTTCCTCCTCTTTGGAGCACCACAGAGTTAGAGGAACGGAGGGAAAAAAGAAATAAAGCAGTATGTGACAGAGCCTAGAATGGAAGAGGAGAACATGGAGCCAACTTAGATTTCAGTCACCCTTCTGCCACTGCCTGCATGATCTTGGCCAATGCCCTTTTCCACTCTGACTGTCAGAGTCCTCATGTGTGACATGAGACTGGTGATGCCCCCCCTCACATGGCGTCAGAGAACGAAGCAGGGAAACGGACATGTAAAGCATGTGACAGCGGCACGTCTGCACTCCCGTGTGAGAGGGGAGGAGGTCCACAGTCATACACAGACCACTGTGCCAGATTCCTATGGATTCTAACATTGAATCTTTGTAATTCTTGGGCAGTTCCCATTTAGCTTCCTAGTATATTTGCATATATCTTATTATAAATTATATTTCATTGCCTACTACCAAGAAAGGTGGGGCAAGGGGACTCAACTTTTATTATCACTTCTTCTCCCACTCCAGGAAGAAGTAAGTGGTCTACCCAGTGGCTTTGCATGCCCCAGTGTGCAGGAGTGTGTCTGCCAGGGTTAGCACACGTTAGTGGGAAAAATCTTGCCTAGATAAGACTCTTGTTCAAGGGGGTGTTGGGACCTGAAGCCAGGTAGAAGTTTGTCGGAAGATGAGAGACAGCTAAATGATGTCTGAGGCCATGCCCCACTCACTCCAGGAGGCTAACATGGCACCTTTCCTTCCCACCCTTCTTCTCCTATGTAGCCCTTCATGGGAGACAATTACTGTGATGCCATCAACAACAGAGCCTTCTGCAACTACGATGGTGGGGATTGCTGCGCATCCACGGTGAAGACCAAAAAGGTAGGCAGCACCCCCAGCCCCTGGCAGCCCTCCTGCAGGCCTCTCCAGCGTACTGGGCCAGGATCACCCCTACCTGTTGGACAACCCATTGTCCTGATTGTGCCAACACTAGCCTACAAATTGTATTGTATTGTATTGTATTGTATTGTATTGTATTGTATTGTATTGTATTGTGTTTTTTATTCTTTTAGCCACTAGTTGAGCTAATGTCATGTACTTAGGCCCTGAGCGACGTTCGAGGCTCATAGATGATTTTTGCAGATGTGGTCCCTAACCCTCAAAGCTTAGACAAATAAAAGTGTGGTACATACTTTTAGAAGGGAAGGACAGAGTGCTATGAGGGCTCAGGCAAGAGGTTGGAGAAGGCTCTGCAGAAGGATTGGCATTCAATGCTATAACTTGAGGGATGAGGGCAAGGAGTGGGGAAGTAGCCAGGAAAGAGTGTCAGGGGCAGGAGGCTGGAATGTAAAATCCTACAGAGGACATGCCCTTCTAGGGCTTATGGCTAAAGTCCAGGGGAAGAGAAGATGGGACATTCCCAACAAGGTCAGTCATGGCCATTGAGCATTTATTTTATCTCTTTGTTTTTCACACCTGTAGAATTAGGGGTGAAGTCCTAGTTGTGCTTTTCTTCCTTTGTGCATCAGGATGCAACAGGAGCAATTCAGGTGTTTATAGTAAAACTAAAACATTTGACTGAGATGCATGTGAACCACTCACAGAAGGGTGGCCATGTCCACCTTCCTCCCGACCAGAGCTGGAACCAGAGTTTGAGGCCCCAGCTGAGAGCTGAGAAAGAGGTGGTCATCCTGGGCAACCTGAGTTGAGACGTATTCTTGTGATGGATAAGTGAATGGGAAACTGTGTCTATTTTTATATTCATCTACTATCTGAGCTGAAAAATCATTTGATCTTAGGTATCAATGATGGACACACACACACACACACACAAATGGCCATTGGATTGTTTCTATAATGAGTTCCACTGCAGCAATTTCAGGCTCAGGGCCCTGAGAGGAGAGTTGCTCCTTCACTAAGGGACCCAGAGGCACTTCTTTGCCAGTTCTGAATATGCTCACTAGTCCTCTTTCTTCTCTTTTCCACCCACGTCATAAATGTCATTTTGGCTTTCTCTGTGTTGAAAAGATTCCCTTCTCCCACTTTAAGTTGTTTTTCCTGATAGCCAAGACTACAGAATGCAGATGTCCAAGCTTGCTTCTTGGAACAAGAAGCATGTTCACTGAGCACGACTGGGAGCCTAGCACCGGCCCAGGCCATGTGCATGCGGCAAGCAAGGCTGGGGCCCCGTGAAGCTTGTGACACATGAAGGCCACCACACATGAAGCAGTGAGATGTACAGCTGTGATTGCATTATCACTGTGGAAGAGTCAGTGAAGGAGAGGTGTGGGCTCGTACGGAGAATGGTGTGAAAGTCAGAGAAAGCTTCCCCAAAGAAGTGACCACGAGTGGGAGTTTTCCAGGGGAAGGGAGACGGTGGCGTGGCAGGAAGGAGAGAGTTGTCAGAACTACATGCACTGGATCGATTAGAGCCTGTGGGCCTCTCTTTTGGTGCATGCGGCTTGGCTCAGCTCCTAGCTGTTAAGAAGTGTTCGGGGCTTTCTCCAGATTCGAGATTCCTAGAAGTCTTTCTTCTGGAGAAGAAACAATGTCTCAAATTAAAGTCATTCTTCTTTTCACAGTTTAATTTTTACATGAACTCCAACTTCTTGAAACCTTCCTAGTTTCTCTTGTAAACACTCAACTACTCCCTGCAGTAGACTGGTTTATAGAGACGATAGGTGGAGAAAATACATAAGAATATGAAACACCCCTAAGTGAGCTGCTGTCTAGGTCAGACCCTGTCAGACACTTGTCCTCCATTATCTCATTTAATCCTCACTTCAGCCCGACTGGTTGCTAGTGTCCCCATTGCACAGGTGAACCAGTTTTGGCTCGGGTACCTACAGGGCTTGCCTGAATTCCCTGGGCAGCGAGTGCTGAGGCTCACATCCCAAGCCAGTTCTGTCTGACTCACTGGCCCAGCTCTTTCTCCGGCACGGGGCTGAATCCCAAAAGAGGAAAGCAGGTGGGGATAGGAGCTTGTCCTCAGAGCACCCGGGCATGACCTTCTCAGATCCGGTTGGAGACAGTTCACTGTCAACCCAGACTGCCAAGGAACCTTGGGTGTGGGACCCCTCCCCTTGGCGAGAGAGAAAGCAGCTTTTCCCAGCGGCAAAGACAGGGTTGGGAGTAGCTGAGGTTCCCAGCCTTGCCAGTCATCCCTGACGCCCCAGACAGGAGTTTCCCCAGAGCGGAAAAATGTCCTGGTTTCCGTCTCCAGTTTCCACAGCAGGAAGCCTCTGCGGGCAGGAGAGGGGCCAGATGCCTCCCTCTCATCCCCTGGCCTTTACCTGCCACTGCCACCTGTGCCATTGGCTCCAGACATATATCATGGGACATTCCCTGACTACAAACACCCAGACCGGCACTCAGAAACCCACGGACAGGGCAGATGTGCTTCATGTACCTTCCAATGTACAGTGATTCCATTACTTGAGCCCATATATGTGCTTGGCGTGGGCTGGGATATCTGTGCCCAGCATCTCACTGAGACTCCAGAACCACCCAACAAAGCAGACAACTGAGGTTCGGAGGGGTGGAATCATTTGTATGAGGTGACAGAGCTGTGCTAGGATTTAGCCTTTTGGGACTCCAAACAAATAATGCAGCTACTCTTTATTGAGAGCTTGCTATTTGCCAAGCATGGTGCTAACTGCTTTCACACATGTCATTTCATTTCATTAGCATGATAGCCCCGTTGTAGGTATTGTCTTTGTATCCGCGTTTTATACATGATCCAACTGACGCTTAGAGGGTTAAGGTCACACAGCCAGTAAGTGGTCGAGCTGAGATGCAAACCTGTGACTCTAAGCCACACAGCACCTGTCTTTAACCCCTGCTCTGGACTTCTCGTTGCTCTGGGCTTGCCCCTCGCCCTTCCCCTGGTGCATGGGCCTCTTGGTTCCTAGTCCTCCTGCACTGCAGTCCTGGGTATAAACTTCAGGCCCAGGGTTAAGTGCTCAGCACCTTCTCCCAGACTTCCTTCTTGCCAACTCTCCACCTAAACCTCTTCTCAGTCCCCAGGGCTGGGGCCTCCCAGTCACTTGGCCCAGAATGATGTCTGTCTACTCCCTCTATCCTTCCTCCCCTTGTTTGTCTCTGCAGACACCAGCTGTTTCCCACATCTGCCTTGTGTGACCTGGGCCCGGCTGACAGACAAGAGCAAGACAGTGCAGGAAACTCCGTCTGACAGGGGTGACCAGTTTCTCACCCAGACACCTGTCTGCAGCACAAGGCAGACAGGAAGGGGCAGGACTCAGCCTCCCAGCATGTCAGTTTATTATTTTCCTGTTGGAGCCTTGAGGAGTCTCCAGTACAGAGCAGATTTCCAGAATGGTTGCTTCAACTCTTTCTCCTCATAATCACAACAAAAAGTATTCCTTTCAAACTGGAGTCATTCTCAGTAAGCCTGTGTTAGGGCTGTGATAGAGAAGGGGACAATCGCCTTAACACATTCAATCTACTCACATATGCTAAGGTGTGGTGGCCTGGAACAGCAGTGACGTGACGGTCATGTTTCAGGCAGCTGCAGGAAACTGACTCTGAAAGATGTCTGGGCAGCAGGGAGCAGGCCTAGCTCTGTGACTTAGCTCTCTGACCTTGGGCAGGCCAGGTTCACCCAAGATTTTCATTTCTCGATCTTTGGATTAGATTCATGTCTCAGGATTCTCTACATAGACTCCTGCGTGCGGTGGTCATTGAGCAAAAACTTGAGGGCTGCTCAGGGCTGGGGCCAGGAGAGAATAAGAAGTTGTCAACCCTAGAAACATATCTTATCACAGGATGACAGGCTTAAATAGTGACATTAAGTATGGGGTTGCCATATTTATTTGCTAAATCTAAGTGAAAATAAAATGGTATACCCAGAAGCAGCCATTGGTTTAAGGAGGCTGGTAATTCTCATAAGACATGGGAAGATGACCAAAACCTTCAGATGGAAAGCAGCCTTCTTAGCAGAGCAGCCAAGATAAAGAGCTGGATATTGGGTGTCACAGTTAGGGATGTCCACCAATGGCTTCAACATCTTGACCTAGCAACCAGAACAATCCTTTCAAAACAAAGTCAGATGGTGTTACACCTCTGGGCCAAGCCCTGCAGTGTCTTTCCTTTTTAGTCAGAGTAAAACCCATTCTCCCAGTGACCTATAAGGCCCTATGCACTGCCCACACCCATCCTCTCTCTGACCTCACCCTGCACTATTGGCACCCCCTCTTCACTTTGCCCCAGCCCTCTGGCCTCCTTGCACAGGCCAGGCATTCTCCTATCTTCCAGCTGTTGTCACTGGCTGTTCCTTTGGCTGAGAACATTCTTCTCCATTCATCCTATAACTCACTCCCTTCCCTCCTCCAAGTCTTTGCCCAAGTGTCATGCTTTCAATGAGCCCCACCCTGACCTCCCACCTTACCGCACCCCTGGCACTCTCACACCCATTTGCCTCAGCTTCCACTTCTTTCTCCCTCCACAACACTTCTCACTTGGGCACAGACTATGAAATGTATGTATCATTTATTATCTGGCAACCCCTACCCTTCTTGCTGCTAGAATGAAAATTTCATAAGGGCAAGGACATGCATCCTAATTTGTTTCCTGAAGAATCCCAGATCCTGATGCTGTGGGATAATATCGTGCTAGGCCACGAGCAAGACAGACCTGGTTTCGGTCATGCTGAGTTCATGTCTTGTGGACTGGTAGCCAGGCATTTAGAGTAGAGCCAGTGCTAATGGAGACACAGCAAGTGAAGAGAGTCAGGAAGCTTCTAGAGAGGGCCGTAACGGAGGTGAGACATGAAAGGTGTAGTAGGTCTTTCCCAGGTCAGGGAAGGAGGGCGATGACCGGGCAAAGGATGAGAGAGAGAAGGTTGTTTCTGACAGAGGGCCCGTGTGTGCATGCCCCCACACGTGGGTGCGAGCACTGAGGACACTCTGATTCCCTGAGTGTGGCCGAAGCCCAGTGCAAGAGAGGAAGGAGGTAAGAGCTGAGCTTAGAGGGATGAGAAAGGCCTTTGTAAGTTAAGCCAGGGAATTTGAATTTTATCCAGAGAGCAATGGGATATTCCATGATTTTAAGCACCGAGCCAGCCTGGAAGGTCCTAGAAGGCTTCCTAGAAGAGGTAATAGATGTGCTTAACTTGGATGGTTAGTAAAGGTAACAGGCAAATGGCTAAACAGATTAGATAAATTCCTCCTTGTCCATAAATCACTGGCTGCTGGAGTGTTATGATTTCCTCATTTGACTTTGTCACGTGAATGAATTAGACACTCGTTTTAGCATGTTCCTATGAAGAAATCAGACTCTTCCATCTAGAAAAGTATGTAGCATCATAACCTCTGTCAGTCCCATCCTCACCACCCTTATTATCCCCACATCCTCATGACCACCACCGTACGAAGGTCATCATCACCATCATCATCAACAACTGAGCACATATTGTATGCCTTGCACTGTGCTAAATGCTTTGCTTGAATTTTATACTTTATCCAAAATACTTTCGTGTAGCAGGATTGTTATTACCTCCATTTTACAGATAGGTAAATGGAAGTCCCCAAAAGGGAAGCCACTTGTTGGACAGTACACACTAAGTCAATAAGAGGGAAAGAAATCAAACCCAAGTCTCCTTTTGGTCTACAGTGGTGCTTTTCTGCACTTTACCATCACTTTTCCTCCATTTTACCCTCCGCTTACTCACGCTTAAACAAACCTCCACATTCACTGCCTGTTCCATGCCCTCTGCCAGGCACGGATCCACCCCACCTCCAAGGAGCTTGCCGAGGAGTCCTCACACTGAACATCACACCTCACTCTACTTGGTCTCATTAAATCTTTCCATCAACACTATGAATACGCTGACACTCAGTGGCCAAGTGATTTGCCCAGGGACCCACAGTGGGCAGCGGACAGTCGAGGCTTTCTGACCTTCAGCACAGGGAGCCTCTTGGTCCCTCCACTACACACTCTCTGCTTGTGACCTCCCTGTTGAGTCTGAGTCAGAATTCAGATCCCGCCTGTGTCCTAGCCTCAGATGAGACCTGCAGCCAGAGCCTTGTGGTGCATTTGCTTGGGCTGCGTTCCTGAACCGCTCCCACACGTGGATGGAGGTGTTAGCCTGGGCAGCTCACCCAGAGGAAGAAACCCCCAGGCCTGGACAATGTCCTCCGCCCAGAGGGAAAGAGGAGAGAATCCTGGCCTTCAGTCGTTGACCTAGGCTTGTTGACAGAATCCCAGAGTGGGTGGCCAAGCCATTTATGGGACAGCCTCGCCACATGGTGCTGGGAATGCGAAATGTAAACTGGCTACTGCAGGCGCTTGTGCTGTGGGTGGTACGTTTCCTTGAGAGGCCATGTGGGGGAGAAGGTGGCAAGCTGCTTGGGGAGTCAGGGAATCTGGGCATTCTGCTAAGAGCTGACTTGATCAGGATGCTTCAGTTTCCTTCTCCGTGAAAAGGGGACCCTGGTTCCCACTCTGCCTTCTGTTTGGGGGCACAGTACGGAGGAATGGTCACAAATAGGGGTGCAGATCCCAGGCTACCTGCCAGCCCAGTGACTCACCTCTTTGCATGTTAGTTTCCTCCAAGATGTGAAAGAAGATAAAAAGAATAGCTGCCTTATTAAGGGTATTATGATGATGCAGGGACATAATAAGGGAGAAAAGGCTATTGGACATTAGACAAAGCAACAGTCAGCCTGGCCAGGTGGGGAGAAAGTGCCTTGCCCTTACCCTCACTTGCTGGAAACTCTCAGTGTTTGGAGTACGGTTCAGAATCTGGCATCATCTAGCTGTGGACTGGTAGTGAAGCCCAGGGAATGTGTGTTTTGTTTTGAACATACCGAAGCCTCTATTTTCTCATCTGCAGGATGGGTAACTAATAACAGCCTCACGAGGTGGTGCAAAGTGAACACACTGGCACATGGAAATCATGCACCCATGGAAGGCCCTCAGGAAATGCTGGCGTGCATGCACACATGTGTATGTGTACATGTGTGCATGCATGTGTGAGTGTGTAAAGTGGTGCTGACTGCTATTAACCTGCACAAATAGGCTGCCCCAGTCTCTTCCACATCAGACCCAGGAACACCTGGGAGAGTGGATGGAGCTGGCCATCTCCACCCTCCTCTGCCCAGCTGTAGAGCCTTGATCTGGAGGATGGTCGTGGAGAAAGGAGAGCTCAGGATACGCAGTTCCCACAGAGGTGAGAGGAGGGACAGGAGGAGGGAACAAGACGCTGGGCATCTCCTCTGCACTGGGCACTCTGCAAGCAGGTTTGGAGGCAACATTATTTCACTGACTCCTTTTCAGAACCCTGTGAGGTCTTTATGAAGACCCCTGTCTTACAGACAGGAAGACGAAGTCCACGGTGGCCAAGGACTTGCCATCAGTCACACAGTGCTTGTGTGGAGTCTACCCCGAACTGTCTCAGGCTTATTTGCCCCCAAGCTCCTTGTGAGGGCTCAGTGAATGTAGCTGCATTTTCAAGTGTATGGTGGAAACAAGTAGCTGTTTTGGCTACAGATCTGCCTCCTGAGATCAAACCTTCTAGATTTTGTTGTATTTTGCTTGGGGTTCCTTCCCTTTGGTGCCAGACACATTTGTTTGGGAAAATGCTGAAATGGCGTGGGTTCACCCAGGGAGAAAAGAGAAGGGTCACTCACAGCCACAGAGCCAGGGTGGCCAGACCAGCCTGAGAAACTAACTGGAGGCAGGGCCGCCTTGGCAACTGATGATTTTGGAGAAGTTGGTGGAACTGGGAATGACAGAAAGGCAAACATGCAAGGCAGGGTTTGTAGAGAATATGCATTTGTAGGTCCTTTCTGACCAGGGGGTTGCCTTCTGTCTTTGTCAGACAGACAAGGACTTTCAGGCAGATGGAAAGGTACAGACCATTAACATCAATCTTAACATACAGACTGAGGGACTTTTGGCCAATATGGAGGCATAGGTAGATACACTTTGCCTCCTCGCACAACCAAAGAAGGAAAACAACAAATTTAAAAACAAAACATAACCAGAACTGCCAGAAAATTGAACTGTATAGAAGTCCAACAACCAAGGAGTTAAAGAAGAAACATTTACCTAGACCGGTAGGAGTGGAGACAGGCAGCTGGGGCAGAGAGGATGTGCAGCAAGGTGGTGGCTGGAGTACCGAGATGGGCGAGGCAGTGGGTGGCAGACCAGGGGGTCCCACATTCTCATGTGGATAAACCAGGGGAACAACTGGGGAGTGAGATAGACCACACGACCCAGGGTTTTAGCACAGGGAAATAAAGCCTCAACGTCTCTGGCTGTAAATACTTGAGGGGCTTGTGGTGGCAGGAGAAACTCCCAGCCTCACAAGAGAGTTTGTTGGAGAGTCGCACAAGGTCCTAGAATGTACACAAGCCCACTCACCTAGGAATTAGGACCAGAAGGGCCCAATTTGCTTGTGGGTAGTAGGGAAAGTGACTGAAAGCCGGCTGAGAGCCAAGCAAGTGGCACTGTTCCGTCTCCCAACATACAGTGCCACAATGCAGCAACATGGGTTGCCCTACTCTGGTGAACCCCTATGGCTCAGCCCCTTACCACATAACAGGCATGCTGAGACATAAAAAATATGGCACAAATGAAAGAAGAGATCAAAGCTCCAAAAATAGAACTAAGTAACAAGGAGATAGCCAACCTATCAGATGCAGAGTTTAAAACACTAGTAATCAGGATGCTCACAGAATTGGTTGAATATGGTCGCAAAATACAGAAAAAAGTGAAGGCTATGCAAAGTAAAATAAAGGAAAATATACAGGGAACCAACAGTGAAGGGAAGGAAACTGGGACTGAAAATGATTTGGAGCAGAAGGGAGAAATAAACATTCAACCAGAACAGAATGAAGAAACAAGAATTCAAACAAATGAGGAGAGGCTTAGGAACCTCCAGGACAACTTTAAACATTCCAACATCTGAATCACCAGGGATCCAGAAGGAGAAGAGGAACAGCAAGAAATTGAAAACTTATTTGAAAAAACAATGAAGGAGAATTTCCCCAATCCAGCAAACGAAATAGATTCCCAGAAGTCCAGGAAGCTCAGAGAGTCCCAAAGAAGTTGGACCCAAGGAAGCACATACCAAGGCACACCATAATTATATTAGTCAAAATTAAAGATAAAGAGAGAATCTTAAAAGCAGCAAGAGAAAAGGAGACAGTTACCTACAAAGGAGTTCCCATAAGACTATCAGCTGATTTCTCAAAAGAAACCTTACGGGCAAGAGGGGACTGGAAAAAAGTATTCAAAAGTCATGAAAGGCAAGGAAATACATCCCAAATTACTCTATCCAGCAAAGTTATCAGTTGGAAGGGCAGATAAAGTGCTTCCCAGATAAGGTCAAGTTAAAGGAGTTCGTCATCACCAAGCCCTTATTTTATATGAAATGTTAAAAGGACTGATCTAAGAAAAAGAAGATGATCAAAAATATAAATGATAAAATGAAAACAAACCCACAACTATCAACAGCTGAACCTAAAAAAAAAAAAAAACTAAGCAAACAACTAGAACAGGAAGAGAATCACAGACATCGAGATCACATGGAGGGTTATCAGCGAGGAGGGGGAGGAGGGAGAATGGGGGGAAAGGTACAAGGAATAAGAAGCATAAATTGGTAGGTACAAAATAGGGAGAGGTTAAGAATAGTACAGGAAATGGAGAAGCCAAAGAACTTATATGTATGACCCGTGGACACGAACTAAGGTGGGAGAGGGAGTGCAGGACGGAGGGGAATAAAGGGGAGAAAAAATGGGATGATTGTAAAAGCATAATTAATGAATGCAATATATGTTTTTAAAAAACAGCCCCTGCTGGTGCGATTCAGTGGATTGAGTGCCAGCCTATAAACCAAACAATCATGGGTTTGATTCTCTGTCAGAGAACATGCCTGTGTTCCTGGCCAGGTCCCCAGTGGGTGGCAAGTGAGAGGCAACCATACATTGATATTTCTGTCCCTCTCTTTCTCCCTCCCTTCCCCACTCTCTAAAAATAAATAAATAAATGAAACCTTTTGAAAAAAACACAAATTAAAAAAAAACATACAGATTGGGAAACTGAAGCTCAGAGAAGGGAAGGAACTTGTACAAAGTCACCCAGCAAGTCAATGCAAGACCAGAAGCTTCCTGATTTGTATTCTAGCTGGATATCTGTTATTCGTTTGTTCTTCCATTCATGGGTTCATTGAACACCTGTTCTTAGTATATAAAGACTCAGTTCAAAGGCAGACATGGTGGGTCCCCCCCCCAGACTGAGCTGGCATGCAAGTGTAGAAGTGATTCAGAACGAGGAGGGCATCGAAATAGGATGCTGTGAGAAGGGATGAAGGTGATGGTATCGTTCAGGCGAGTCAGGGAGGAGATGATACTTGAGATAAGACCTGAGGAATGAAGAGAAGCTGGCCAGCAATGGTCAGTGGGGTGGAGGAACATGCAGGGTGAAAGACTTAGAAGTAGGAAAGCACTCAGTATTTGAGGAATCAGTCAATAAATAAAAAAGCCACAGAGAGTAAAGGGAAGAAGGGGGCCAGGTGAGGTCTAAGAAGCATGTGGAGATCAGATCCTGAAAGGCCTTGAACTTGGGTAAGGACGTTGGGTCTTAAGATGTAGAATCTGTTGAATTTTGCTTGTGTGAGGTGCAGCAAGGAGGATGAGCAATAAATCAGATGTGAAACTGTCCCTAATGGGTCACAGAGCCCAATGGGAAAGAGTTACAGAGAGAATTGTGTAGAAGACATTAGAGGTAACTGGATCGTTCTATGTTAGGATGTGGGCAAGGGCAGGAGAAGGGGACAGATAAAGGGATGGGTGAGTTGAGGACAAAGAGGCAGCCCAAGTCTGGGAGGTGGGAGAGAGGAAACAATCGTCAGGAAAGATGTCACGGATGGTGAAATAGGAGCTAGGGGGAAATTTGATTCAGCACATGTGCATTTAAGCAGGAAGCATCTCCTGAGTGTTAGGCCATGTACTTGGGCTTTTTCTGTATTTCTTTTTCTTTGGTCCTCACAACCACATAAAATACAGTATTTTTTAAAATCACACTTTCATAGATGTAGAAACTCAGGGATATGGTGGTGAAGGGATTTCCCCAAATTGTTCAACAAGTGTGAGGCAAGTGAGGATGCCAACCCAGGCCTCTTAGCCCCCAGGATGGCACTGTCCCCACTCAACATCACTTGCTGAATTTGGACTTGGCTCTGCCCTCAGTTTCCCCACTTGGACTGGACAGTTTTCCCTGTGTCTTTTCCAATTGTAACATCCTGTGCTTCTCTTGGAGGTGACGAGGTTGTGGGAGAATATTCTAGATTGGAAGGCATGGCCTCCACACAGGCATGGGGGCTGAGAAGAAAATGTGCTAAGCAGAGAACAGCAGGTAGTTGTAGGAGAAAGACAGGCACTGCAGCAGCTGTGAGGAGCTCACCGGGCAGGCAGCGGGCACCCATGCATTGACATTGAAAAGAGAAACAAAGGGATGTGCTGGCCTCGAGTGCAGTGGGAGTCAGGGAGAGGGAGCAATGAACACACATTCCTTTGTTCTATGCATTGGGCCTTGGGAAACAAGAATGCACAAGACCAGCATGGTCTCTGTCTCATCGAGTGAGAGGGAGGAGGAAACGCAGGGTCCGGCAGAAGTAACGCTGTTTGGTGTGGTTGGTAGGGTACCTGAACACCTCACATGAGATGGACAGCAATTTGAACATTTCACCTACAATGTCATATGGTGTGCTTGAGTGTGATATTGTTATGTTGCAGAATGACATGCTTACGATTTTGTAATAAAACATTTGGTACAGATTACCAGCTCATAAACAAGGGGTGGTCTTTGTGCCGGACCCTGTCTATATATGCATAGGGATATGTATGTGGTTGAGCTCTGAGCACATGTCAAGCACTGTGCTCTAGGTGTTTTGCATCACTAGCTTCACTCATCCCTCATCACAACCTCAGGGACATGTACGCTTTCACTATTCCCATGTAATGATTGAGTTAACTAAGACTCAGAAGTTGTCACATGTTCCAGGTCATATCTCAGTGAGTTGACAGAGTTTCTGGGGCTTTGATACTTCAGTCTTCCTGTTCATTCCTACATTTTCAATTACTGCATAATTGCAGGATGGAGAGAGAAGTTGGGAGGAAGCAGGGAAGGAAAGAGGGAGAGAGAGAGGACAGGCAAAGAGGCAGAGAGGAAAGAATTAGGTACAGGAGAGAGAATGAGTCCACAAGCTAGAGAGCGAGAAAGATGCTCTCTGAGGCTCTGTGAGCACTTGGAGACCCAGGCAGGAGGCAAATGAGGTCATTAAATCCATCTGTGTGGACAGGGGACCCTCTGGGGAAAGTGATATGCAAATGTCATGATGCAATGAGGTGAAATCCACTTGGCTTGCACTAGCCCAGCCTGGGCTCAGGCAGGGACTGCACTGCGCTCTTTGGAAAGACAGATCACTGGCTGCATTGGGGAGACATTTACTGCTGGGCTCTTTCTCTGTTTCTAGGAAGGAAAGGTGGCCCAAGGTCACGCAGCATGTGAAGGGATGGAGTGGGAACTGAAACTCAAGCCACTCCCTTTTTTAATATAAATTTTCATTTTTTATTTTTTCCAGCTTTTGTAATATATACATATGGCAAATCACGTTATATGACACTCACTTTTTCTTGTAATAAAATCTGTTCCCTAGATCCTTCAACCAAATTTTATGCAAAATCTCTAGGTGAAATATTCCCCACCAGGATTTCCGGCCCCCTAGCTCTGAGCTTGCTGAGACATGTTTTTGTTTTTATCATTGCCTCCCCAAAATCAAAACTACCAATATGTGCAGGGAATTATGTTTTCATAAAGGACATTTTCATATCCTTTATTTCACTTATCACCACCTGTCACATATTGCACTGTACCATCCTGTGAACCAACTCTGGGATAGTGCGTTATGTTATTCCACCCATGACTTCATTCAGCCCAAGAGTTTACAGTGCACGGTCGGTCTTACCATATCTGTTCTACAGCTAGGAACCTGAGGGTTAGCGAGAGGTAGCTCATCCTTCTTTAAATACAAGATTTGCCATTTATTGCTTTGGGTAAATGCCTGCCCCTTTCTGAGCCTCAGTTTTTCCATCTGTACAAGGCGATTGTTTTCATACCTATCTTACAGAGTTGTCAAAGGGTTTCATGCTTCCCTATTTGGAAAATGTTTAGCACATTGCCTGACCATAGTAAATGCCACTGAGAATGAAAGCTGCTATGATAACAACCATAGTGATCTTGGTAAAGTTATCATAGGGCAGGGGTGTCACACTCATTTCTACCCGGGGGTCACATCAACTTCACATGGTTACCTTCAAGGGGCTGAATGTAACTTTAGGACTGTATAAATGTAACTACTCCTTAATAGTTAAGTGACAGCTCAGCGCTGCCACCTGGTAGAAACAAAGTGCCAGGCCAGATAAAACAAGGTAGATGACTGGATTTAGCCTGCAGGGCTTGTGTTTGCCAGCTGTGTCATAGGGCTAGAAAGAAGCAAATCCATGACTTGAACTTGACTCTGCTCTCCCCCTATCCAGCTATTGTCTCCTGCCCTACCCTGCCTCTCTGAAAATTATTGCTTCAGACATAACCATCTGGTTCACCTCTTCTCTCTTACTCTTTGCAGGTCACTCCCTTCCCTATGTCCTGTGACCTAAAAGGTGACTGTGCTTGTCGGGACCCCCAGGCTCGAGAACATAGCCGGAAAGACCTCTGGGGATACAGCCATGGCTAAGGAAAGACAAGGAGCTGTCAAAGAATTCCCACCGCCAGGACCCGCATCCCTTTGGTATTGATTTCACAGTCAGCTGCTCAACGGAATGGCCTCTCCACACCAGGGATCCTTAGCACCCAACCGGTCTGCCTTTAATTTCACCCAGGAAGGACTCATAGTGGGGGCGCATGAACCAAGTCTCGCCATGTCGAATAATGGAATGGAATCCCATCCCAAAGTCTTAGATGGATTACATATACTGCGTGCAGTCCCAGAGCCTCCTAAAATCCTAACCGATTGTCACACGACCACAGCAAGGAACATGTTCTCTATCTAGGAGTGTGCACATCTGTGGCTAGTACACAAGCATACATACACACCCATACAAACATCTGTGTGAGGGCAGTTTTGGGGACTGGGCAGAGAGAGACTAGAACAAACTCAATCTTTCCTTTCCCAAGCTCCTAGCCAACACTGTCCCTGGGAGAAGGAAGCTTGCAGAAACTGCTAAGACCAAGTGTTGTGATGCCAACATAGTTCACACCTTGAGGCTTGGAATATGTAGGGTGTGCACAATGGTATGGTCCTTTGGGATCAGGAATGAAATGGTCTTTGATCACCTACCTTCTAGGAAAGTAGGACCCAGGAAGAGGTAAAGAATCCAAAGTATGCAAAGCCCCACCCCCCAATTTTTCCACTGCCGTGGGGGATTTACTCCAACTCCAGGGTTTGAGGCCAAGCTGGAAATGGCTTAGGATTGCAATGTCAAGGTATTACAAGAGCCCCCTGCTTGAGGCTTGAGGCCAATATCCCTCCAGAACCCACCCATTCCCCAAATCTTGCCTTGGGACCACATTTGCTGCTACTTTTCCTGCTGCTCTATCCTATACATTGAGTACCCCAAGATCATAGGACTAGGTTAGGAAAACCCCCATACAACCAAACAGTCTGCCTTAAAAGTGACCCACATTCCCCCACAGCTCCTTCCTTTCTAGCCCTTCAGCAAGAGAAAAACCCTCATGGGCCACATGGTGAGAAGTTAAGTCCCCTATCATTGGGTTTCTCACCCTGGCAGGGAGTCGAGGGACTTAAGATGCTGGAACCCTCACTGATAGTCCACAATGTCTAAGCCAGTGTTAGATTTTATAACCAAGTGGAACAGTGTTAAATTTCTGTGATGCTGGGGCCATCCGGAGACTGTTGGAGTTGAGGGGACTCCTGAGCTGTTATGCTTGACCAAGCCTTCCTGCCCCTCCAGGCTAACACAGCCTTTGGTCCTGAGGACCTCACTGTAGCCCCAAGTAGCCATACTTCTGAGCAGAGAATCATCTTGGATAGGATATAGACAGTGTGCTCCAGAGGGCCATCACAGGGAAGTCCAAGAGTTCTCACCATCAGTCCCCAACAACCCCAACATGGCCATCGTGTTTTCTATAGTCTTCCATCTGCCAGTGCTCCCACCCACACCTGTGGCTGGGCAACCCTTCCCTCTCTCCCACATTCAGCCTCCAAAAGTTCAGATTAAATTAGTCAAACAAATGTGGAAGCCTCCACCTGTTTGGGGCCCTCTTTGCCTCTTTGTAGCCAGTTACCGTCCACTGCTTTAGATTAATATTGGGAGATATTAATACAGAATGAGGTGGAGAGAATGGTTAAGTTGGATTTCACTTCTGAGACCTGGAACTAAGAAAGTGAGGCGATGGGAGTCTAAAGTAGATGTATGACACAAAGATTGCTATAAATCAAGTCATCTCAAGCCTAGAGAAGACAACCAACAAAAACAAAGTCTAGCACAGGAATGGAAAATACCAGGCATGTGTGTTTGACCTTCCTCATTCCTGCTTCCAAGGCAGGCTTTGTTGATCACTTGTAGCCCTTCTTCCTGTGGGGACCAAAACTAGTTCAGAAAGCTTCTTAACTATGTAGCTCCCAACAGCAATTACCTGCTGATCAGGAACACTTGAGAAGACATTTATTGGCCATCTGTGGTCTATTATATTAAAAAACTCTCAAGGTGCTTTTTGCACAGGTGCCCACAAATAAGGATGCAGTGCAGAGATTTGTGAGGTTTGTACTATGTTGCGAACTTGGAGATTGAATTCCAGAATGGAGAGACTACCACCCTTGTTAAGGCCAGGCTCAAATTCCTTGTTTCTTCCTTACAAATTCATATTTTTATTCTAGACATTTTTTTCTATAATTACCAGGGCCAATCGTTAGCAAAATAAGAATTATACTAGAAGCATTTATCCCATTTTGTACCCTTCTCCAGTGTCTAAGAGCTCTTACCAACTCTTAAATCCCCTCTCTTAACTCTAGCTGAGTGGTGCTAGTAAGAAGATACGAACTACGACAGGTAACTTTTTCAGCCCTCCCTGTTGCTTTATTACAACAGTAAGTAATGCAAAAAGCCTTGGAGACCTGAAGACAACATTACAATTGGTGGGGTTGCAGGAACCATAGAAGAACCTCACCAATTTATCTTAAACTGACTTTCATCCTCTTCCTTCCTTCACGCTCACCCTGTCTCTCCCACATTCTCCAGATGAGCAAAGTTTCCAGAAGGCTGACTTCTGTCTTCAGATTCACAGATTGAGTTGAGCCCTCTGAGCAAACATCCGCCCAGTCTCCTTATCATCATCATTCAGACCTGTTACAAATTTAAATTTGCCAAGGCTGTGAGATGAGAGGCTACTTGATCGACGGCCAGCCTCGTGCCCACATGGAAAGTGTAATTAATTGGCCCTTTTCAAACTGTAGTAGGGGTGGATTTGCTTTATTTGTGCAGTGCATTTTCAGTTTCATTTTCTTTCTGGAAACAAACTCATTGTCTCATCCTTCCTATCATCTCCTGTTTAGGACAATGGAATACTCACAAGGAGGCAGCTCAGTGCTTGAGGGTTCTGGGTGTGAAGGATTAGCCTATTAGCAGCAAGAATGAAAAGATGAGGTAGACAGTCCTCTAAGCTCTCTTAGGAAAGCTTTTTAAGCCACAACCCTGACTGCCTGCCCAGAGGACTTGTATGACCCCCACCCTGATTCTATGCCAACCCCCTCCTAGGGAAGACAATCCTGGAGAAGTCCATTTGGTTGGCTGATCGGATGTTATGGAAGGGAGAGATCAGTGGTCATAAACTGCAGGGCTTTGAAGATGGAGGGTGTCAGCTGCTACTCTTGGCTTCAGCATGTTGAGTCACTGCCTAGACAATTCTCTTGGTCCTAGTCCCACCTTGGCCAATGCTTAAATGCTATTTGTTGAAAATAATTCTTTGAGACAGATTTCAGCTACCTCCCTTCCAGGTTTGATTTAACTTGGTTGTAACTGTCCATTTGTTATAGGTCTTACCTGTGTTAGGAAGGAAGGACGAAAGGAAGGAAGGAAGGCAGGCAAACCATACTTTCAAGTTACCAGCTTTGAGGATTTGTTTTTTTTCTGGAACTACTTCAAGTACAAAAAATTAAAAAAAGAGAGAAATTGATGGTGACAAAACTGTACAGATAGAAATTTACAGAAGACAAGGAGATTAAAAGGAAATAAATATGCATGATTAAAAATAAGAATTTTTTTAAAAAAATATTTTTGTGCTTCCTAAAGAAAATTGTTTATTCTACAAACTGAGTAGGTAGACACAAGCGTAATGATTTCCATAGCAGGAAACGTAGTGTGGGATTTTATAATGCTGTCTGTTATTTTATGTACATTGTGGTAGGTCCAGGAAATAAGACATCTTCCCCTTAATATGTAGTTGTTACTGGGGAAGTGTTTTGTCTGCTTGTTTGGTGGAAATCCGTGTTAGTAGGGAGTGGGAGGGCTTGCAATTGGTTTTACGAAATACTAAGGGGACATATTGTGTCGTGCTTTTCACATTCTGTGTGTATCCACCAGTAGAGCACTTGGCTTTGTAAGACTGCACTTAGAACCACACTGCACAGTCCACTTTCCTACAAAGCTGCTACATGACCAGACAGGTAATTCCCATGGGTTTTGAGAATCAAAACAAAAAATAAACCAAGCAAACAACAAACATAAAAATGAAATAGCACACGAATAAGAGCCTGCTCTTTTTAAAATCTTTCAGGTTTTGCCAAATTCCTACCAGTTATTTGAGCTTTAAAGGAAATGTTTAATAGCCAAGACAGGAATTCTATCCCTGGAGTAAGAACTTAGAAATCTTGACTCCAGGCAAGATTTGCTTAGAGATCTTGAACAAGTCATCAGATTGCCTCTCCATTTGCCTCAGTTTCTCCAGCTGCAAAATGGGGATAATACTACTTAACCTACCTCACAGGGGGAGGCCAGGGAGTTGTGAGGCCCTGAGGCTTTAAGTGGGCGGTGGCAATCTGGGGGAGCCGAGGCTGGGTACCAAGGCTGCAGGTTCCCTTCCAAGAAGGCACTGGCCATCGGCCCTTAGGAAAGGCAGCGAGTGCTTATTCGGTAGTTCAGGGAGTAACATGGGAGCTCCTGGATGACCATCCATGTTAAGAGAGAGGCTTGTACTGGGGAGTGTTTCATTCTTAGGTAAATTGGACTTTTTCCCCTTATTCTGGCCTTCACCGGTTCTATAATTGGACTAAAAGCCAATTACTTCCTGTAAAGTAAAAGTCAGTTTACTGACATCTGTTCAGTACTTCCAGGCCATTCCCAACTTTACAGAGGAAGGGAGCCCCTAAAATCTCTCCTCCTCAGACTTAAAATTCAGCATTGAGTGTTCCATGAAAAGATCTGGCTTTCTGAGTGCAAACAACTTGGGGCTTCTGAAACCATACACCAGCAGTCAGCGAGGAGGACTTTGAACAATTATTGAGTTGCTTTTTTGGGTCTCTGTAATCAATAACCTGTCCACAGATATCTATCTATATAAAGATATTATATATAAATATAAATTTACATATATATGCACATGTATATATAGTTGTACATATATGTGTGTATATATATACTTAAATGTAATATTTACAAAATAAAACTGTGATCTCGTCTAGAGAAAATGTATTCATATTACAAACTGCTCTTCCGTATTTATGTATCACATTATACCTTTTTATTATTGTTCTAATTATTATGGGTATTTCTAATTATTATGATGCTGAAATCTGTTTGGCACCTTCTGGAAACTACCAAAAAAAATAACTCTCCACTGAAGTGCTTAAAATCTGTTCTCATGAGAATTCTACTGGCCTACTATGAAAAAGGAAAAAAAAAATCTAAAAGCCAAAACACACAATTCCAATCCTTTTTCTGTACCTCACATGCATAAATTTGCTGCTCCTATTTTGTTTTTTTTTCCTGTTTATGTATTTTTATGGATCTAAGTTAAGTCTTTTAGCAATATATAAAAATGTAAATAGTAAACTTTATTTATTAAGAATGTCATCTTTTTTAATTTATATTTACACAATTGTTCATCTAATTTATTTTTTCTATACAGTTTTAAATACTCAGACATATTTTGCTGTTCATGATATTTTTATCCTGTTCTCATGAATTTGTTTTTCCATACTGTTCTCTCTGGTCTCAATTACAGGTTGGATCTCACGAAAAAAAAAAAAAGAAAAAAAACTAATGTCAAAGAAATATTTTGCCACTGTTGATTATTATACCTTAAAGTTCTATATTATGAAAATATATAATAGCTTGTATGCTTCAGTATATAGTGGTGTGTTTTTTGTCTGCTGTGGGAATCTAATGGACTCTCCTATATACACACTAATATGGAAGAAAACCCAAGACCTAGAATGAAACCAGTGGCAGCATGAGGCAGATTCCAATATGCAGGTGATCTTCTGCATAAACAATTCCCAGAGAGCATCTACATTTTGCATATGCAAACATTGAAAAACATTCTTACATATTATAAGAAAGTTCAGTTTTCAGGGAGCTAAACAAATATCACCTCCAGCCATGTCTGCTCTTTTGAATGCTGTTTTCAACAATATACTTCCAGCATGTGCATTGCTTTCATTTTCTCCCTTCATCATGGGACACTCTGTCATCCAGTTCATCAAATGAACCTGCAGCTGAGGCAGGTTTTGCTGTTTTCTAGCTGCCTATTGGAGCTCTTTTTTTTTTCTTCTCATTATTAGTAGCTATATGATCTTTGGAAAGTTATTTAGCTGCTTTAAGAATTAGTTTCCCCACCTGTAAAATGGAAATAATAAAAGTACCCACGTCATGAGGATGTTGAGAGAATAAGATAAATATGTGAAGTTATTAGAACCATGACAGACATTATTTCAACTCTTGCTATGATTGTTATATGAGGCAGGGCTGACGATGACAAGTATTAATAATGTACTAATTTCTTATGACATCTTCTTAATTTTACAAGGATAAAGACTAGATGCACTAAAGCATTCACTCGCACAGGCCTTGCCATGGAGTCAAGTTCCTTGCACTGGGCATGGGAGCTGATGGCAGGCGGTACAGCCATAGGACAAGTCAAAATGTGACACTTGTAATGTTGAAATCTGCACAAAAGGGCAGTGTGGGGATATCAGCACGAATTACATAGAAGGGCATGGGTAGGGAAGTCAAGAACTACCTATAGCTGTTTTTTTGGACTCTTTACAAACACAACCCATGGAGAGACATGAGGGAGGACACTAACTGAAATACTAAAGTAAAATAAAGGTCATTGTTAAATTCTGCCTGATAACTGGTTATTTCCAAAGTAAAAAAAAAAAAATGATTAAAATTTTATTCAGTTCCATTGAATTCACCGTGAAGACTGAAACTAAATTTTAAGAAGAGCTTCATGAAAAGAGGTAAATATTTCCTGAAGAGGAAGATTAAGTGAAAAATTCTTAATATGACTTTTTGTACTTGTTGGTTTTGTCTGCAGAGACAGAGAGTCATGGGGCAAGGATGTTTCTCTTCGAAGATCAGAGGTCTTCCAGTGTCTTCTACATGCACACACAGACAATACACAGTAATGGGAAAGTTCACTGGGCTTTAGTTGCTTAATCTGCCTAATGGTAAAATGACTTCTCACTTTAAAACAGGCAGAAACATTCAGCAATAGATCTATTTTATATTTGTTAACCAAGGTTTAGAGTGTGTCTAATCATAAAAGTGGTTTTAAAGTCATATTAAAAAAAAAAGATAAAAGCAGCATTCTATCATGCTATGCTGGCACTGGTAGATCTACCCAGTTTGTAACCTTCAGTGCCAGTCATGGGAACCTAGGGCAAAAAGCACAGCCTCTCTAGCCTCCAGCTCTGGAGAAGCCTTGCTTTTTTGAGTAAATGTGTTAAGCCCTCTGAAGGAATGAGGTCTAAGTTAGGAATCAGGGGAACCAGATTCAAGTACCATCTGCTCCTTGTCACCTAGGGCAAGCCACCCATCTTTTCTAAGATAGAGGGAGTCAGCAATGTGAAAAAAAAGTGATAGGTTCAGTAAACGAGACCAACAGGTGCAGCATCATCCTAAGTAAGAAACAAACATGGCACTCTCAAGAGACTGAATAAAAGGCCAATGAACTAAGAAAGTGTATAGAGAGGGTAACAGTGGACCAATGAGAGGATGAGCCCTATTGAGGATTACAGGCACTATCTTAACAGCAATGGGGAGCTGTTAAATGGTGTTTCTAGAAAGAATTTTACATGATCAGATTTGTGGTTGAGGAAAGATGCCTTAGATGGCACTGTGAAGGAGAAAACGGAGGGAGGTAGGAGCAGATGTAGGGAGTCAGAAGACATTGTGTGGTCCAGAGAAGAAATGGCGGCTCTTTGGATGGAAGTGGTCATAGTGCATGGGCAGAGGTTTACTTCCCATCTATTAGACGGCGAGATTGGACAAAAGGACTGGTAGCGTGTAACATTCTGGGAGTCTAGAAACTCCTTGTACACCAGTGCTAGTGACTGATTTTCCATTTCCTTTTTTTTTAATTGATAAGACTTTATTTTTTTAGAGATGTTTTGGGTTTATGGAAAAATAGAACAGAAAGAAGGTTCTTATTAGATTTCCTTTTAAATGATAAAATTTGGGGATGGGGACATCTAGCTATTTTCTAAGATGAGCTATCAGGAAAATATAAAAGCATAGATGTTTTTATCACATGTGTAATATCAACTAATGTTCCTGCTGACCCCTCTATGGTTCTGCCATGATAAGCATAAAAAAGCAAGACACAAAAAGTGTATACTATGCAATTGCCATTTTATGAAATACAAAAATAAGCAAAGCACCATTAATGGTGCTGAGACAACTGGATATCTACAAGCAAAAGAATAAATTTGGACCCCTACCTCACACCATATACTCAAATTAACTCAAAAATGGGTCAATAACCTAAAACGACAAGGTAAAACCATACAATTCTTAGATAAAATATAGGAATAAATCCTTACATCCTTGGATTTGGTGATGGATTCTTAGATATGACACCAAGAGAATAAGCAACAACAAAAAAATTTAGACTGCATCAAAATTAAAAACATTTGTGCATCAAAGGGCATTATCAAGAAATTGAAGAAAATATTACCAAATCATTTATCAAGAATATATAAAGAGCTATTACAAAATCACAAAGGAATTCTATAAAAAATAGGCAGATAACCTGAATAGGTGTTTCTCTAAAGATCAAAGATAAAATATGAATATAAATTATTTAAAAATGGAAAATAACAAGTGTTTGTGAAGATGTGAAGAAGTTGCAACCCTTGTACATTGCTGGTGGGAAAGAAAATGGTTCAGCCGCAGTGGAAAATGGTTCCTCAAAAAGTTAAACATAGAATTACCACATAATTCCATAATTCTACTCCAAGATATATACCCCAAAACAGATATTCAAACAAGTACATGTACACACATGTTTATAGAAGCACTATTCACAATAGCCAAAAGGTGAAACAGCTTAAATGCCCACAAACAGATAAATGAATAAACAAATTGTGCTATACTCAGAGGGATATTATTCAGCCATAAAAAATAATAAAGTATTTATATATACAGCAAAGTAGATAAACCTCCAAAACATTATGCTAAGTGAAAGAAGACAGACATAAAAGGTTATATATCATATGATTCCATTTATATGAAATATCCAGAATGGATAAATCCACATAAACAGAATACAGACTAGTGCTTGCCAGGAACTTGGGGAAAGGGGAAGCAGGGAGAAGCCAATTACTGGGTAAGGGTTTTTACTACAGTGCAATGAAATTGTTTCAAAACTAGATAAAGGTGTTTGCACAAAATTGTGAACATATCAAATACCACTGAATTGTTCACTTTAAAGTGGTTAATTTTGTTATGTGAATTTCACCCAAATGATTTTTTAAAATAATCTGAAATAAACCTACGCATGAATAGCAGTAGTAGTAGTAGTAGTAGTAGTAGTAGTAGTAGTAGTAGTAGTAATGGGAGGGCTCATGCTGGTAGAAGTCAGAAGAGTGGGACCTTTTCAAGAGGCAGACAGGGCTGTCACTGGGAGAAGGCAGAAGAGGGCTTCTGGAATGCTGGGAATATCCTGTTTCTCGATTTAAGTTCTGGTTACACAAGTTGGATCAGTTTATGAAAATTCATGAAGCACTTATTATAAGCGCACATATTTTTTGCACGTAGATTATATGCCAATATAAAAGCTTTTTTAAAAAACGATTCATTGGCAAAAATGCTCCGTTAGGAAGAAGACATTTTTCTAGAGCAATTGAAAGTAGAGTAAGACCCTACTTCAGTTCAGCAGAAGGAATTGGCACCCACATTTTCCCCCAAATTAGCAATAATTCCTTAAAACACCACAAAATTTGATAATACAAAGGGTGGGAAGGGGAAGCAATGTGTGCTTATACTTTGGAAGAATAAAGAATATTCTTGGATGCAGTTCTGCTCTTCTGCTCTTCTGCTTTATAGCACTGGACCACCCACGTCACCTCTGAGCCTCAGGATTCCTTATCTGGTCAATGGGGATAATGATGGCCAAGATGAGATTAAATGTGCTGGCCTGGGTCTATTGCTCTCACATTGAGTACCATGGTAGATCTGTAGTAAATGCCACAGAGAAGTGGGAAGATAAAACAAGGAGGCTCATGTCCTTGGAACCTTATCTAACCTCAAAGAACTAGACCAGTTTTTATTTATGTTTATTTATTTTTTAGACCAGTTTTTAATCTGCTTCACCCAGCAAGCTTCCATGCAGTAATAATGCCAACTTTGATGTCTGCCTTTCCCTTCCCTGGGCTTCACATTTTCTAGGAGACCAGATGTAATCTGGTCAGTCAAAGATTTCAGACACTTTGGCCATGTAACCCATTCTTCAAGGGCAATAATACATTAAAATGTCAATCAAATCTAATAAAAAAGAGATGAGAGACCCTCCTAGTTGACCCATCTTTATCTTTTCTAACCAACTAAGGATCATCCCAGCCACAGCTACCCAGAGCTTTAGGGTTCTAAAGAGAGCATGTGTAAAAAAGCAACTGATCTAATCTAATCTAGTCTCCAGATGGGGGAACTGACAGATACTCAGTCAGAGCCTGCCCCTGTCCCTTGCTCAGAGTCCCTGAGTAGAAGAGTGGGTAACACTGCTGACTGGCTTGTCCAGGGGCTGCCTGGGATCTGGGCTCTCCCCCACCAACTTCTTGATGGGAGAAATGAACTGTGAAGTCTGGGAAGCCTGGGTTCCATGCCCAGAGATAAAATGATGCAGCCAAGGCCTACAATTTTTTCTGACATTTTCTATTTCTCTCTTCTTGACATGTAGCCTGGCCACGGTTCACCCCTGGGAGTGGGGAGTTTCTTATCCCCATACTGCTCTGAGGCTGTACCATTCAAAGGATGGCCTGGGCTACCTGTCTAGCTGAGTGCTTTCATTTCCTTCATTAAGCTCTCTAAGCCAAGCATAAATCTTCCCAGAGGCTGCATAGATGGTGACCAATGTCACCCTTGAACAATATCTGGGTGTCACTTTGTTGGAATCATAGTTCCTCCCTTACACATGCCTCTTAATACTTCACAGGATACATTTATTAACTTTTTAATATATCTGCTTACTCAATTATATGCTGAACAATCATTTATTGAGCATTACTGTTTGCAATGCATTAGACTAAGCATTGATAAGAGTGGTGGCCAAGACAGACAGTCACAGTCACAGCCTGTCACAGAGTTTACCACCCAACTGCAGAGACAAGAAACTAGGTCACTGCCCTGCAGCACTGTCACTGGGAAACACCATCCCAGAGGGAAAATTATAAGTATTGCAGGCCCAGATGACAGCATGTGCGAAGACCAGGAGGTTGAAATAGGATGTGGCTTGTTTACAGAATGGCCAGTGTTCAGGCCACTGGGATCTAGATTGGGGATAAGAACAAATCAGGAACCACAAAGAAGAAAGGTGCCAGCTAATTCCAGAAAAGTGTGTAGACACCAAATTACTAGGAGCTTTGTAAATGTGTGTCTCAGGTTGGGTTCCTTCAGAAGCAAACATTGAGGCAAGGATTCAAGTGCAAGTAGTTTATCTGGATGACAATCCCAGAGGCTACCAGTAAAGGACAGGGGGTGTGAAACAAGGATGGCAAGATAGCCAAAAGAGGACGTGGAAGCAAACATATCACTCCCGGGAACTAGTGCAGCTTAATCCCCCTGGGAACTCTGAACCCATGGAATGCATACTTCTCAGTGTTACCCCACCTGAGAAGCTAGGGAGTTTTGGGTCTTTACCCATTCACTCCCAATGAGGGATTTCCCCAGGGTGATATTCTCCTCCAGAACATTTATATCTCATGCTGGCAAGAAGAATGGGCTCAGGCCACCAGAAAAGGCTCATAGGAAAAAAGGCGTGGGTACTGACTCTGGGAAGTTAAACCGGCATAGCCTACGGTGGCCAGGCTAATGGGAATGGGCAGAGATTTGTGGGCTATGCTACAGTGATAATGTGTTCACTCACTATTCAGTGGGTGATGGACAGACATGGATATTTTCAGAGAGAGGGATCTCAGGAACAACTTTCAATTTTGAGGTAGAGCCCTTTGTGTGGAATAAGGGTTTCAAGGGAGAACCAGGAGGTACTGAGGCCAAACAGGAGGCTGGAACAGTGGCCCAGGTGAGACTGTTGGTGATGGGCAACAATGGGAATAAACAGTGGAGTCAAGAGAGTTGTAGAAAGTGGTAGGAGAACATCAGAGATTGGTTTGATATCAAGGACTAGGGGAGAAAGAGGTGGTGTGATTTACTTCAGAATCCACACACTTGCCATGAACACCTGGATAGTTCAGGGTGTTTAGGGACCAAAGAAGAGACATAAAAAGATAAAAAGGTCATGAGGGAGTCAGATCAAACCCATAGCAATTCATTTTTTTCATAAAAAAACAGGACTGAATGTTGAGGATATGTGTCATGACAGCAAGGGACAGTTGAACAAGTCCTTTTCACAGTTTAAATCCACAGAAAACTGCCCACTGAATCTCCAGGATTCACCTCCTAACAGAAGAATTATTTCTCCATAGCTTGTGATGTCCTTGAGTTCTGTTGAAGCCATACTATCAGTAGAACCTCTTAGGAACTGTGGCATTCTCAGCATAGTGGCCCATCACCTCCCCACCCGCTAGTCCTGCTTTTTTCTAGACCAGTGGAGTTCAAACTTTAGCATGCATCAGAATCCCTTGAAAGGCTCGTGAAGATTTTTTGGCTTCCCTCCAAAGTTTCTGATTCAGTAGTTTTGGAGTAGGGCCCAAGAATTTGCTTTTCTGGAAACTTTCCACAAGATATGGTTGCTACTGATCAGGGGGCCATACTCCAAGGACCACAGATGCCAGTCTCCCAATAATCCATGTACTCACACACCTACTATGCTAGGTAATAGGCACCCTAAACAGAAAAAAATAAGCACCACATGGCCCCTTCCCTCAGGGATTTTCCTGGCTTTGCTGAAGACACAACAGAGTGAACATAATCTTGAATTCTAATGTCAGATGTCAAGCCTGAGAGGGACTCAGTCTTGAGGATAACAATGGGATGATCAAATGGAATTCTGAGTAGGAGTCAGCCAGCTCAAGAAGTGAGAGACACATGATCTGGACATAGGGTACAGCCTAGACAAGAGAATGCTGGTGGCAGAATGCACAGTGATGAATTCAGAGAACTGGGAGCAGTTAGGTAAGGACAGAACATTGTCTACACACGAACAATCACAGGAAGTGGAGCCAGAGAAGAACCCAGAAGGCTTCTTAGAGGAGGGAGCTCTTAAGATGAGTCCTGAAGAACAGGAGGGCTTTGGAAAAGAGAAGGAAGAGGAATTGGCTGAGAAAACTTCAGGTCCATCAACTTGAAGGATTCTATATTATCTCCCCCATTTCCTCTTCCTCCTTCAAATGTATAAAAGGAGCATACTGGACATATCCATTGACAAGTTCTAGAAGGTGGGGTCCTCCCCTGTAGCTCCTACTGGGATCTTGTCTGTGCTTTGCACAAAAAAGGAAAAGCTCATTCTCTTAGATATCCTGGCACTATACAGAACATGTTCCTTTCAAGGATTAAAAACACATCAATGTAGCATAGACCACATGTTGAAGGAAAAATGACCACATGTCCCATTTTCTCCAGACCCTCAAAGAGACACAACACATCTATCCATCCATTAATCTGTGTGTGTGCACAGGCACGTGCACGCACACTCACATGTGCACACCCCCTCTCTGCCAGCACAGGCAAGGAAGGAACAATTCCTAGGAACCAATTTCGAAACCTCTTTCCAAGGATCCAGAGAGAACCTAGTTTCCAGACGTTCAGTGCGCCGTCCAAGACCTGAACCCAAACTTGACATTTCTCTTCCACTAGGGGACTGGCTTTCTGTCGAGTTGTTACAAGTTTTTCTTGGTGTTGATATTTTTAAACTATTTTCCACAAAGCTCCCTGCCAAATGCTTTCATCTCAAACGTCTGCAGTTTCCCTGTAACTCGTGTTAATACATACAAAGCATCGGTTGTTGGGGCTCCATTCACCTGTAAATTTAAGCTGTCTTCAGAGCCTGAGATGTGTAAACAGACTCAGTTCTCAAGGACCCAGCTGCCCTAAGTTTTAGCTTGCCTACACCCTTCACTGTGGGTTCTGCCCACCTGGCTAGACTTATTTTTTGCTACTATTCTCAACACCACCTAGCCCCCCACCACTTTGTGATCCAGATAAACTGAACTTCCTTTAGTTACCATAGTATTCCATGTTCTCTTAGTTCTGAGCTTTGAGATCAGGCCCTGCCCTTTACCTGGAACACCCTCACTTAACTACACAAAACTCATTCCTACTCTTTCTTCAGGTCTCAGCTTCAGTAAGCATAGTAATAATTATTACTATAACTTTCATTGATTGCAGGCTTGCTATATGCCTGACATGAAACAAACTACTTTACAAGCATTTGATATTTAATATACACAGTAGCCCACTGAAATAGATATAATTTACTAGTATTCTCATTTGATAAATGGGGAAACTGAGGCATGAAATTTTCAGTAACTTTCCCAAGGTCATATGACCAGTAAGGGATGAAATTTGAATTTGAACCCAGGCGATCTTACTCTGAATCCTCACACATAGCTAGGCCTCATGATGCCCCTCGAAGCCTCTTCCAGGCCCAGCCATGTCTGGCAGGCCTGTGAATCCCAACTAGCCCCTATTTGTCTCCAAGTTTGCCTTAACCTACTATACTCATTGTTTGTTTACTGCTTCCATTCCTGAAAAACACATAGAAGCTGCTTTTCATTCAACCAGTATCACTAGGCTCACAGTAGGTCTTCTGTGATTGTTTGACAAAGATATGAACAAATTTGGACAGAGTCTGAGTTAAGTATCATTCGTGAAGAAAACACATGCTGATCCAATTAGTGATATAAACTCCAGGCTGTAACTAAACCAATTACGGGAACAAAATTGTTCAGCATTTTGGTAAAGTCTGCCAACATAAAAATCATGTCAACTGTGAATCTTTTTCATTTATTCATTAAAGAAGGAGCCTCAAAGCTAAGGCTTAGCCATGTAGTTAAACATAGAAAAATACGATTTAAAAAACATCAGTAATTCCAACATTTAGCACATCCCCTTTGCCTGTGTTTGGATAAACAGAGTCAAATATGGATAAGAGTTTGGTTAATTGAGGGGAAAGTGATGTTTGAAGTTTTGAGGCCAGGTGGGGAACTGGACAAACAGGACAGCTGAGCACCTGAGCAGGGGTTGGTATAAATAAGAGGAGCTCACTCACCCAGGAGGTCTAGTGAGTTTCAGTGGGAAGACAGATCAGGCTCAGAGGTGAGAAAGTGCCAAATGCTCTGCCTCAGGCTGGGATGGCTTCTCCAAGCTGAACCTCCAATTTGTGGCAAGGAAAGTGAGGTGGCTTCCTCAATGGACCTGCCCTCCCTCTCTTGAGACCATCAGGTTCTGAATGAGAGGATCGCCGGTTACGTTAGTCCACAGCTGGCAATTACTGGGATGCCTGGGCTTACTCTTCCCCATCACCTAACCAGGATCACCCAGTCATCTGACCTCACAACTGTCACCGAAGTCAGTTAAAAAAATCAGTTCTGTTAGTTTTGGTTTTCATAGGTTTTCTGGCAAAGCCACAGACTTTCTTCTTCCCCATCCAAAGCTGGCCACTCCCCCTTCTTCCTTTTTCCTGCTTTTTGTTTTTCCTCTTTGAGTTTCCTATCCCAGGGTGATTGACAGAAGGAAGCCATAAACTTGAAGATAACAGGCTCTCCCACTACCAGAATGATACATAAAAATCCCCTCACACTTACGCTGTAGACCTGACTCTGCTGATGGTCCACATGGCTCTGAATGGTCTAGCTGGGCCCTGTCCATGCAGAGTGACCACTAGCCACATATAGCCACTGAGCACTTGCTACATGGTCTGAATTGAGATGGGCTACATGTGAAAATAGGCACTGGATTTCAAAGACTTTGTACCAAAAAATAAGGTGAAATTTCATTAACAATTGTTTACATTGATCCCGTGTTGAAAAGATAGTGTTTTGAATATTTAGGGTTAAGTAAAACATACTATTAAATATAATTTCACTCCTTTTTTAGTTTTTAAATGCAGCTACTAGAAAATTTTAAGTTACATTTGTCACTCACACTATATTGCTACTGGGTGGTACTGTCCCAGCAAATACTTAACATTCGGCCTCAATTCCTGCATCTCATCCTATGACAACCTGTGCCTTCGATTCCTTTTAGACCTTCCAACCTGGCAAGCCCTCTATCATTCCCCATTCCATTTACTCTTATTCATCCTTTGGGCCAGAGTTTACCTATTGTTTCCTTGGAGTAGTGCGGTATGTGTTCAGCTTCCAAATTGGGGTTAGCGTTCCTCTCTGTGACCTCATGAACCCTCATTTTCATCCATCACAGGGCTTGACAGGCCCCTATCATCGACTCTTCCTGCTGCTACAGACTTTAAGCAACAAGAGTGAAGAAATTGCTCCTGTACCTGGGACACAGTAAGTATTCAATACACCTTTAAGGAATGAGTAAAGAAGGGAAGTAATCTGATCACACTGCATCAATGGCACCCAGCACCCTACAACAGGGGCTGGCAAACTGCAGCCGATGGGCCAAACCTGACCCACTGCCTATTTCTGTAAGTAACACTATAGGAACATAGCTAGGCTCACCCACTTACATAGCACCTGTGGCTGCTTTTGTAAAGAATAAGTGAGTAGTTGTGACTGAGACCATGTAGTCCATAAAGCCTATTTATATATATGACTTTCTAGAGAAAGCCTGAGACCCCTCCCTGCCCTATAAGATAATCCCCAACTCTTCACACATCACTGCTCACCTGTCTGGCCTTCTCTGATGATGCTCCACCTACCCTACCTCTCCATGCCCTGGGCGTCAAACTTCTGCCAGAAAACTCCCACCCTCATGCTCATCCATTCCATCTCCAGGCCACACGTGCAGCTCTCAACACTCTCTAATAGACATCTAATAATTACTTTAACGGGTATAAAAATACATGTCCACTTATAAGTCTTTGTCCTCTAGACTGTGAGCTGCTCAAGAGCTGGAGCAGTGCATTCATTCAATACTTACCTAGCAAGTGCCCAACATGTACCATGCACTGCTTCAGGAGCTGGAGCTGGGATGGTCACAGTGCTCAAGGCACTTTAGCCAAATAGAATGGGGCAGTAAGACGGCTCTCCATTAAATCTGTGGCCCTGCTGAGTGCCAGGCATATTGTAGTTACTCAGCAGATGTTTAAGTGAATGAATGAAAGTCTCCTACCAGAATCACACTTTCATCTTTACACAACGCTATAAACAGTGAAGTGAAATTAGGAGTCAGACCTGCTTTGATTCCCAGTTTTGATAGGCAGGCATGAAATAATAGTGAGGGACAGATTTTGGGGCAAACTGCCTGGGCTTGGATTGTGGCTTTGCCACAGGCTCTCTCTGGGATCCTGGGCACATTGCTAGACCCTTGTGTGACTTGCTGTTCTTATCTTTAAAGTGGGGATAAAAACACCCATCTTGTAGAAATGCCATGTAGATTCAATGACTAATACTCTATATGCAACACGCCAGACCAGTGCCTGGGCCACAGCGAGTGCTTCATAAGTGCTGGTTTCCATTATTTTCATTGTCATTGCTATTGTCTTTGCTGCCTGAGCAAGGACATGTGACACGTTTGGGAGCCTAACTGGTCTGATGAGGACAGTGGGATCTGTTCTGCCCACTTTGCTGTGGGCATCAGATTAGAGACACCAGTGAGAGAACTTCATAGCCTGGAAAGTACTTTCCAGATGTGAGCCACAGTGATAATTATCTCCCAGATGTGTGGGCCAAGCCATCGTGGACACATCTGCAAGGAGCAAACATCTGGAGGCCTGGCATCCCATCATCCAACCTCTGCTGCCCTGTCCCCTCCTGCACAGCCCCTCCTCCCACCCGGGGGCAGCCTGCTGGTTCCAGGATTGGAGCAAGAAGAATAACATTCCTCTGTTCTCTACCCAGTGTGGAAACTCCATCTCTTCGCAGTTTCCATCATGTCAGAGTTACACTGAGGGTCCATTAAGCCTTCTTATGGGAAGAGACGCAGTATGGAGAGAGGGAGGGAATGGGAATCCCTTTCACCAAGATTTTTTACTAGCACCCCTAGATGAAATCTTTCCATTTAGTCACCAAAACCTCCAGTGGGACATAGCTACTGCTAGAATGTGATTTTTTAAAATTAGGCCAACAGCAAAAGAATGCTTCATTGAACTGAAGCACACATCTACTGCGATTTTCCCCCCAACCATTTTTTTCCTCTCTGCTTTCCCAAATGCAACACTGGGTTAGTCCTCAAAGCAGATGTGGATTTAAGGCTGATGCAGATTTGTAGGGGGTCCCCCAAAGTAAGTCCATTCTGTTCAAAACACACTTATTTAACATTAAACATGTGCCAGGCACTGTGCTGCGTACTAGAGGCCCAGAGGTGAATGGAACACTCATTGGTGATCACACAGCCTTAGCGGGAGAGAGTTCCAGACCCAGAGCTTCCTGACATGCTCTGTTAGGCCTCTAACATAGACTCCTGGGGATCTCAGAAGAGAGGGCAGGTACCTAGTCTTTGTGTTGCCTGACTCCATCCCTGGACCAAGCACATAGTAAGTCCTCCATAGGACTAACATGAATGAACAAGTGAGCCTTCTATCTGAGAGTTGAAGGAAGGCTTCCAAAAAATCCCCGACACTCTTGAATCATGGTTGACTACCTGTGCCAGGATTCATAGGTTGCAAGGAGCAGCAACATAATTGGCAGAAAGAAAACTTATGGCAAGCATTTGGGGAGCTTGGCCCATAGATTTCAACCTGTGAGAGAAGGATGGAGAAGAAGACTTGAAAGAGCTAGAAAGCCAGACTGTTATAGAGGCTCAGCAGCAAGAAGAGCTAAGACATCTCCTCCTGAACCTACAGCCAAACA
This sequence comes from Carollia perspicillata, assembly GCA_004027735.1. Classification (NCBI taxonomy): domain Eukaryota; kingdom Metazoa; phylum Chordata; class Mammalia; order Chiroptera; family Phyllostomidae; genus Carollia; species Carollia perspicillata. Next base: position 50,538 of record PVKM010004388.1, read on the forward strand.
CACCCAGAAGCTCCTTTCCTGCCTCACTCTGCTTAAGACTCTGAGTCCTGGGAGTGAGACTGGTTGGCACAAGTACGTCATATGTCTGGGTGATGAGAAGAATCATCTTCAATGGCAGATTAAAAGACTTTGATTTAAGTTCCACCAACACCATCCCCAATGGGCTCTCCACCCACTTCTTCCAAGAAAATAGGGTGTTGCTGAGAAGCAGTAACTATTGCTCAGTAGCCAAAAAAAAAAAGACATTGCAATGGCCTAACAGAGTTAGGCAGAAGAAAAGAGATAACAAGGGTATGTGTGCTCATGAAAGCAGAATGAGCAAAGCTAGGGAGGTCTAGAAAAATGAGCAATGGGTGGGGACTTTCAAGCAACTTAGCATTACTTAGATGTAAGACATGAGACAAAAAGTGACTGGGTGAGAACAGGGGCACAACATGGGAGCCTTAAACTTGACACTGAGCTGTGCAGTGACTGGAATAATGAAGAGGCTATGAAATCCAGTGTCACACTTGCCTGTGTCACTGCTGCCCGGAAATGTGTTGTTTTTGCCCAGCGTTGAGGGCTGCAGTGTGCTCTGTGTCTGATAGATACAACCGACATTGAGACAAGCAGATTAAACAAGCCCAAATACCACTAACCCAATTACAGAGGTGCAGAATGAGCCCTAAGCTTGGCCCATCCCCAACTGGAAGCTTCACTTAGGACTTAAAAAGAACAAGGGCATAAAGTTCTCATCTCTGGCCCATGCCGATGCCCCAGCCAACCATTAAAACTTCTGCATCCTTTGTTCTGTGCGTGTTTGCTGATTTTGTTTTTAGCACAAGCTCTGGTGTCTTACGTAAGAGAATATGTGGTTGGGTGAGAAGACCTTTCTCCCCAAAATTAGGTTTTCCTGGAACTTATAGTGATGCCAAAGGAATGAACAAGTGAAAACTTAAGAGAAAGCAAACCACAAGCACCTACTGTGTACCAGGCTCTATGCCAGGCCCTGTCTTATTTATTTATAATGTCTTCCCTACACTGTTCCAGGGAAGTAGATGAATCTGGTGATTCCTGTTTTTTGCGTGGAAGAATTGAATTCTAGGTCTGTAAAGTTCCCATGTGTGGGGAAGCTGGAATTTAAATCCAAGTTTGTCTGACACCACAGACTGGTAATCATTTCTCAGAATTACTCTATCCCTTACCAGTTCTTTCTGTAGTTAATTTGTTCCTTGCCACATGGACCTGAGCTTCAACTTGGATGACCCTCGATTTGTACTTCTCTGTTAATGGAAAGCTCACCACCTCACACACACAAAACAACTTTTATATGAAGACAAAACTGGCCTCTCCACTCTATTCTCTTGAACCCCAACAAAGGAGTGAACTCCCTTAGCTATGTGTATCTGGAGAGGAGATCATGCCTTGGTATAGTCTCCATGCACACTCACAAACTCTGCGATCTTGTTGGAAATGTTCCTGGAAAACATCTAGATCTGTAGTTCTTATATATGACATGCATCAAAGTCATCTGGGAAACATGCAAGGAGACAGATTCCCAGGTTTCTCCCGAGACATTGAAATCTTAGTGAGTGGGGCTTAGAAATCTGTATTTCCCCCAAGCTCCCAAATCATTAGGATGTTTCAGTTCAACTCTCCAAATTATGTTTCATGGGAGATCAGGTTCCCAACAGAAGACATTTGCCCAAGGCCACACAGCTAATCGGTCATGTTTTTATTTTCCAATGAGGCAAGGCCAGCTTTGCTATTCCCTGCAGACAGCCCCTCTAAAACACATGCCTCTTTCTTGTGCTGCCCCAGGAAGGCCGTTCGTTGACTGTAGAGTTGAATAGCCTGCAAGTGAGTGAAGAAACTACGTCATCCCTGATCATAAAACCTAGTGAACTGCAACCAGGC
>PVKM010004389.1:0-52416 GCA_004027735.1 Carollia perspicillata
AAGAAATACAAGTATATCTTAAAATTCAGTTAATAAATGGTGATTGCAGACTAGTGGGATTTAGACCTCAGCTATACAAATTGCTGGTTAAGGAACCCTGGGAAACATCATTTAACCACTCTAGGCTGCACATCCTTATCTAGGAAATGAAGATAAAACTACCTCCCGTCTCCCCAGGCAGTTAACAGAATGAGGTTATATCGTTCATAGATTGGACTTAGTGCCTCACATGTAATACATTTTCAACAACTGTTAAATATGAGTTGTACAACTCTACAGGAGGGATTGCAGAGTATTAATTTCTAGATTGACCTAAAATTGTTTTTAGTTTTCCTGATTTTGCATGCTTGTACAGTTTATAACCAGTTAGAAATTATTTGCAGAATTAGTAAGTCTCTCAAGTAAAATATAAATCTTGTTTTTTGATCTTTGTAGAGATATTTATTTGTAAGGCTCTAGGTCCAATGTTAGATGATGATAGTTCCATTTTGCTTCTTTTTTTTTTTACTCTAGAAACTTAATAATTGAACTACATAGGAGTGATTTTTTTAAGTGATTTCAGGCAGGTATGTTTAAAGATGTATGTTTAAGGATGTTTACATCCTTTTTCATGATTTCCAAATACAGAATCCCACAAAATATGAGGTTGACAAAGTTAAAAATATTAGATACAAGAGTTTTGGAGAGAATTGAATGTGAAAAATTAAGAGATGTGAACAGGGAGAAAGAAGAATTCACTTTTAAAGTAAAATATTTTCTGATTATAAATTAACATATGCTCATTATAAAAGCACAGTTAATACCAAGAGATAAAAAGAACAAGGTTAATATTTTGGTGTGCAGATTTTAAATATTTTATCTGCATATATAAGGCTAATGGCTTTCTTTCATGGGATCATACCATAGATAGAATTTTGTAAGTTTATTTTGCCTTCTTACTACTTCTTGGATGTTGGATGTTTTTTATATCAACACATATGAGTCAGTAGTGTTGTTTAAGAACTGGATAGCATTTTATTCTTTGTTTGGATTATAATTATTTTTTACCAATTACTTATTTAAGAACTCTTACCTTGTATCTAATATTTAGAGATTGCAAGCAATGCTTTTATCCTTGTACAAAACTTTCAGTGTCCCTCTCCAAATATTTTTCTTCCAGTTCCCAAATGTAGCCACCAATTATTAAATGCCAACTATGTGATAATCACAATGTTAAGTAAAATTTTTATATATTGTACAAAATATATCGTATGTTATTATATACTATATATTATTATTACATATATGTTATTATTATTACAACAATCCTGTGAGACAAGTGCCAGCATTAACTCTATTTGGCCAAACAGGCAATTAAAGATTAATACAGGTGAATAATTTGACAAAAGTCCACAGAAAGCTGGAATTATAACCAGTACAAATGACTCCAAAACCCATGTCTATTACACTATTCTCTTTCTAACTTATATTACATACATCTTAAATTTTTATTAGTAATGATCAACTTGTTTCAAGAAAATTTAAATTAATTTTGGTGGATACTTTAAATTCCATTTTGTAGGACATCTGTAATTCGTTTGTCCCTAGTCCCCAGTGTATCGTCTATTATGGAACCTTGTCAGATGGCTATGTGATGCATTCAAATTTCATGGCATTTTCAAAAAGAGACATCACACAATTGCTGAGGATTTTATAAAACCAGTGGCCAAGTTAAGAATTAATATCTTGTTTGGAAAGAAAACAGAACAAGTTATTGGCAAAATTAGCTTATCAGATAATTTTATTAATGAGAACTAATAAATGGCAGACAATGTCAAGGAGAAACTCTTATTGTTTAGTATTCTGGCTGATAATTCTCTCTGGCTGATAGTTACATCAAGGCTCAGATGTGTATGTAATAGACTGTTAGCATATGTATAATTCATATACATGAGGAACATTTTGTTCACCAAAAATTTGTGCTGGTAGAGAAAAATTTTAACATATAATATGTTATAAATATAATATTAAAATTAACATATTTCTTATTTCTTTAGTTAATACTTATTATTCTTTTGAAAAATATTCTAACCTCAGACAATATTCTACCTAAATTAGAGGTGAATTAACACCAGTTATTGTACCCCAGGGAACAGTGTTAATAAGCAAATGTCAGTGGTGGTCTTAGGGCCAATATTTAAGCCAGCATTAGGCCAGAGACCAGTGAGCAGCCAATCTAATTAATTCCGACCATAGTTCAAAATCAAAAAAGCTAATAATAAACATTGGAAATATAAGATTATGGACATGGAGTATACTGTTTAAAGGTATGTATAGCAAATGTAAAACTCTATTTTTCTCTTCTAGAGTATACTGGTTGTTGAAAAGAAAGTCACTTTTGAAATTAGGGGGAGGAAACAAACATTTCTTCCCAAAACCACTACTGCCATGTCTATAGTTTCAATCATTCCCTCAATCACCATACCTCAAAGATATATTCAGTATCTAACACAGCCCAAACCACTTATTGCCAGAGAAGTGACTTTTCTGAAATAAAGATAATAGGATCTCTTAACAAGACCAAAATAAAATCATGCAGAAGACCTGGTCACTTATAGGTTGACTTTTCCCAATACTTGATAATTTCCTTTATCTCTAGTTGGCTAAAAAATATATTGATGTGACATAGTTGAGCATATTTAGAAACCACATTCATATGCTGCATTAGATAATGAAAAAATCATTTCAGAGAAATATATCACTGAAGAGCAAATTAGAAAGCCATTTACCCCTGACTTGCTAATAGTTGAGTGAGTTGAATCATTTAACCTTTTAGTTTTGAGCATGATATGTTGACTTAATACCTGATGAAGCACCAGAAGTTGGATCTCAGTATTCAAAACTATGGAACAGAACCTCTTTATGCTTGCAGTGAATATTAATAGATATAATCAAAAGTTTATATTTAATTTTACTAGGAAATGAAATGAATTAGAACCTGTTTATCTTAGAGTCAGATATAAACACTATCATCCATCCTTCTTATGAAATAATTGTATTGTTTTATTATATTTTATCTTTATATTTTAATTGTGATAAACATTTTACTGTATCTAAAATTGGAAAATCTTTTGCATACTATTATCCATTAAGAGGTCTGCAGGTGCTGGCAGATTGATGTCATGCTTAGGAATATCTTTTTTACAACGCTTGTAAGTTATTTCAATGCCTTTAATATTCAGGAGAGCAAATTTTATTCCAAAGAAAAAAAAGAATCACTTAAGTGTGCCAAAGTCATGTGTGTAGAAGCTTGGGGACATTCAGCGTTTTAAAGTAATAAGAGAAAAAAATAATTTTATGGTACTCTCAAACCAAAAGCCGTTCTCATGTATCACAATAATCAACTTAATATAACTTATGAATCAAACTTGTTTTTCTCATTTTAATTGTTGTTTTAAGTACAGTTTTCTGTCTTTTACTCCCATCTCAGCCCGCCCAGCCTTCATACAAGGTATGAAGTTCAGTGAATAATAACACATCAGTACTGGTTCAGAAGTTGTCACAAATGAACCATAGTAGTGTAAGATGTTAACAATAGGGTAAATTGTATTTGGAGTATACAAAAAGTCTCTGTATTATGTTTGCCACACTTCTGTAAATGTCAAACTACCCTGAAATTATAATTTCATTGAAGAGGTTATATATAAAGGCTACCTAGAGCTATAATTTAAGGAGCTCTATAGAGCATCCCAGGGGCAACTAAAAGAAAAATAGAAAGTGTGTGTGGCTGTGCATCTGTTGAACTGCTGGGCTGCTCTCTCAGTTTCTTGTGTTGATGCATAGTCGATATAGGTCGCCATTCTTACCGTCTCTTTTAATGATAAGCTACTGACCTTTTCGGTTTTGAATTAGTCCTGTCCTCTCTTGATTAAAAAAATAGGGCAACAATAGCTTTTCAGTATTTACAGAACTGGGCTTGACAATATCTTTCGGGGAAGTAACTTTGTAGAGAAGGAAAGAGATACTTAAGGCCTTAGACGAAAGAAGCCAGATAATTTTAGCAAAAGGGGAGTTGTATTTGATTTTTTGTTCTTTACTCTTTCTTTTATGCACTTTTCCTTTTCCTTTATTGCACTATAAAAATAGATCAGAATGCTGACAACGAAAAAGAATAGCTTCCAGAGAAAGATATGTGAGGAACTATTTTGGGTAACAGAGCCCAAGCACTCATGTATTTTTTTAACACTCTAATTTTACAAGGAAAGAGATATTTGAAAACGGCACTTCCTAATGTAGAAACAGAGAGCAAAAACTATTAGCACAGATGGTTAGTGACAAGGTTGAGGACACAATTAACAGGTTAAAATTATACCAGTGTAAAGTCTGTCAGCAACACAAAAGCTGTGGTAGCGGCAGGCAGGACTGAGTTGGCCTCATGAATAAGGCATCCTTTCATTTCCTTCCTGTCAACCTCTTATATCATTTGTCACTGTAACACAGAGACATTTTTAAGAGTCTACAGATGAATTCTACAATTCAAGAAAGCCCATCCTTTGTGCAGCATGTGCCATCTGTTTAAAGTAGACGTTTCTCTTTCAGAAATACTTAACCTTAGTTTGATGTGTTCAGGTAAAAGTTCACAGACAAAGTGTCACAGTAATTAGACACAATTAAAGCAGAGGTCATCCTTTCAGAAAAATTCATCAACCAGTTATTGATTACCTTCAGTGCAGAAAACACAAATCTCAATTTAATCTCCGTGTTTTTTTTTTAATTGTCCAGGTGTTAGAAATTAACACTGTATGTGCTATAAACAAGACTTTTGCTTCTAAGCTGTTTTTATCAATGAAAATATTCACATTCTTCCATTTTACTCTTCAAATATCTAAGATATGCCATGCACAATATAACTAGAATTTTTACAGAAAGGCAGTTACATTCAAATGATATATGAAATGTTTTATGTCCTATGTTGACCTTAGGTAATAATTAAAACAAAATACTTCAATTTCTGGATACTAAAAAGGAGTTTTTGTAAATAACTCTTTTTGGTAAGTCTAGACATATAGAGTTCTGTTTTTATTTCTTTGATTGTAATTTAAAATATTTCTCAAATTATCCCAAAGTCACTGTCTGTGATGGGTTATTTATAACACAACATGAGAGTGATGATTTAATGATTGATTTCTTCTGAAATGTGCTTTTTCTTACTGGTTTTTACTTGAACAATATTTATACTTGAACAATATTTATCCTGATGATGAAATCTAGACACAAGATAGTCTAGTTGATCATTTTCCCAAAATTTGAAAACTGCTAGTTCTAAGAGACTTTTTAAAAATTATTTTATGGAAAAAGAAAACATTCCATGAGCAAATACGTTTCAGAAATTTTGCTTGCCAGCCTCCTCCACGTTTCATCCAATCAGCATATGGAGGTTCCTGTAAGTCCTGTAGGAGTGATGCCTGCCAGAAATATCTTGAAGCAGTGGGGGTGAGACTGCAGAAGCAAACGGCGTCCAAATTATGAAGGATTTTTTATGTCTAGCTGAAAAGTTTGGCACTTTTTCGAACTTTCCTTTCAGAATGACTGCTTGGGTATCGATGTGAAGGATCAGTGAGAGGCATATTTACGGAACTTTTTCAGTAATCAAAACAAACAAACAAAAAACTTAGCAAAAGTGGTTCTAGTCATGCTGGAAAAAAGTAGAAAGATTAAAAAATATATTAGACATAGACGACAGATTAGCTGAATGCTAATGATTAGAATTCAGGAGTTAATCAAGTGTGTGGCTTTGTTGCTTTGCGGATGTTGGAGCCCAGGTTGAGGAACAAGGAGGAGGAACATGGAAGGGGGCGTCAGAAATTAGACAGGTCTTTATGTATGTTGAGTTCGAGACACCTGTAGGAAGTCAAGATAGAGATTCTTAGGGTATAGTTGAAAAAGAACCATGGGCTTCCAGAAAGAAAGAAAAAGAAAAAGAAGGCTCCAGACAGATACTGCTAAACAGGCGGTAAAATCATGGAAATGGTTGGTCTGGGGCAATCAGAGACAGTAGTCAGAATGGGCAATAAGCAGAGTAAAGTACTCCACAAATAGGAAGGCCTGAGTGAGCAGGGTCACAGAACCTGAGTGTAGAGAAAAGATCAAGAAAGGGAATAATTGTCCACACAACAGAATTGGTCAAGAGGGACATATGTATAAAACTATGGTTGGATTTAGTAATAAATCAATCGTTTGTGATTACGGCCAGCACAATTTCAGGGAAACAGCAAGGCAAAGCTAGATAAAAGATTTGGTGGGAGGTGTGGCGTGGAGCAAAAAAAGTGTTAGCAATTATTTACTTTAGTAGAAAAGAGAGTGACAAGATAGTGAATATGAAAGATATAGGTAGAGAATATTATTTTGTTCTTCCTTCTTTCAATATTTAAGGAGGGAGAGGTCCAGTGAAGAAGAAAAACCCTGAATATATAGGCAAAGGGATTGTTGGTTGATTTACATCTTGAAGAAGCAGGAAGGGATTGGATTTGGAGGGACTGATCTCTCTCAGTGACTAAAGGAAAATGATAATGGTGAAATACCTACAGATAATGTGGTAAGTTTAAATATGGAATACTAATGGATTTCCCCTCTCCTGGATTTTATATTCTTTCTAAAAAGTAGAAGGCAATTTTTTTCTGGTGAAATGAAAAGTTTAAATCATAGGGGCTCTAGGAAAGTTCTGAGGATAGGAAAGAGGCACTCTGAGGAACAGATGACTGGCTAGGGACTTCCTCTCAGGCTGTTGAGGATCCAGTTGAACTAGGAAGAGTGAATTTATAATGACACCACGCCATTTTGTTGTAGGATTGTTTGAATGCAGGAAGTGAGAAAACAGATTGACCCAGGGTCAAGGTTTAAAGGAGTTGAGAGTTTTGGTGAGATAAAGTCTAAGTAAGACAATGGGAATAAATATAGGAGGAGGGCAAAGGATTTAGAAGGTTTACAGCTCAAATGAATTCAGTAGCACATTCAGTGAAAGCAAAGAAGAGAGAAAGATGGCAGTGTAAGACGTTGAAGGATATTCCATATAAGATTTCAGATGTAAAGACGTAGGTAGTGGTAATTGGCCATGAGGATCATTGTTGACGGAGGGTGCAGATAGAGGTCATTGGAGGTGACAGGTTAAGTAACCAGGGGCCACGATGTTGGACATCTTATCTATATGGACCCTGTGTTGCTGTGGTTCCCTCAATTAGGGCAGGATTAGTTTAACAGAGGAAAACTGAGAGTCAGACATCAAAGAACTCGGGGGGTCATTGGAAACACACAGGAAGCAGAAAAGTACAATAGGTAGTAACAGAAAAAAATGTAATCTACCCAAATAGCTAGAGCATCAAATAAATTAAAATATTTTACCCATAGGCAGAAGATAAAAAGTTAAGGAGGATTGAGGAGAAAAGTCTCCAAGGCTGGTGAAGTGTAGAGAAATGAAAAGCCTCTTGTGGGAGCCAGGAAATTAAGACAAGAACACAGAGGGTTTCAGAAGGCACCAAGGAGAAGCAGGGGTCTGTGTCAGAAGACAGGAAGGCGAGTTGCAGAGCAGTGTGGGTGTGAAGGAAAGGAGAGGGTGGGTTTTCACAGGGGCTTGAATGTTCTGTAGGGATCCAGGGTGGCAGAGAGAGGAAGCTGCATGAATTAATTCTTTCCCAAGTTTTAGAGAGCTCTAGAATTATGTTACAAGCTAAGAACCCAGAAAATCTGAGGAATTTGATGGTGATAGACAAGACCTTGTTAGGAATTGACCCACTGATATTCTACTTCTTCAAATTCTGGCTGTCCTCTCTGAGATTTGGCTGTTATGACTTGGCTACTTTTCTTCATTACAATTCATACCCTCCCTCTCCCTATCTGCTAGATACGCCTCTCCAAATTCAATTTTAACCCTTTTTCATTTTATATCCCAGGCCTCTATAGGGATTAATTAGTCCAAACCCATATAAGCAATATATGGATATCTGTGAAAGGGTATTTTAATGGCACTGTCAGGGATAAGGCCAACCACATATACACATGAGTATTCTGCTCATAAACTTGCCTGTAAAATCCTATTAAAAACTAGTAATTTCAGAGGTGGAACAGGTTGTAGAAAGATGGCAAAGAAAATCAATCCCATTAAAATGTCCAAGTCCCAAGGCAAGTTTCTAGTTTCTAAATTCATCTACACAGCATTTTTTTATGTTAACAATGATACTAAAGGCCAGATTAATATGTGTTTATAGCAGTACTCAAATTATCATGGAAAAAATAAGACATGATCAAGTTATAAATAAGGGAAATGACCAGAAAAGGGCTGAGCGATGTCAGTGTCTGATCTAAAGCCTTAGTCTGAGAGAGAAAGCTGGTTGCGTTTTGCTGAAAATGAACAAAAGACCGAATCCCAGAAGGTCTACAAGGAGGAGAATGATCCGAATCGAGGTGAACTTGGATTAGAAGCTACTTCGGGGTTCACCATTAATGAACATAGAATGATTAAATGAATCTGATCTTAGATCGGAGGCGTTTGTCTTCTAACTCTCTTGTGTCTTTGTCCAACTCTTCTCCTGCCCCCAAGTGTTTATTTTCTCTGTATTCAGGTCTCTTAAGGGGTAAATATTGCAGATTATCCAGAAAAGTTTACAGAAAAGAATAGCTACCAGAAGGACTATGATATGTTAATTTGTTTATGCATCCTGAAAATCTCATTAAAATACACAGACTATGTACAGGGAATAGTATTTACTCATTAGCTTTTTCCATCTTGGTAATTGTGCTAATATGGGCTTCTCAGTATTGTTACTATTTTTTTCTTAGTGTTATTTTTACCTGAGAAAAAGCATAGCTAGATTAGATAATATGTAGGATTATCAAGTTTTTAATCATAGTAATAAACTTAAAATCATAGCAATATATGATTTTTAAAAAAATATTTTGTCATATTTTATATCATATGGCCTTCATAAAAGTCCTGTGATATTGACAAAACAGGGATTTTGCCTGCATTTCAGCAAGAGGGAAATTGAATCTTAGTGAAATTTAGGGGCTTTCCATAAATAGCATAACTAGTCAATGTCATAGGTAGAAATGATGTCAAAACCATTTTAACTCTACACACTCTGTAGAGTTAAAATAGTCCTTACTATATTACCTCCAGGCCTAATTCTCTGTGTGTAGGGGTTTTTTTTTGTTTGTTTGTTTGTAGTTGTATGACCTTGGAAAAGTTACTTAACCCCCAAAACCTGAGTTCCCTACCTAGAAGATGTAGGCATCAATGTCCTTTACCTGAAGTTTGTTTTGAGGTTGAAACGATATACTGAATGTAATTTCTCAGCTCGGTGTTGAGAAACACAAATGCTACTTATGCTAATATTTCACCGATAAAATAGGAGAAGAAATTAAAGAAGCTCAGTTGATAAGCATTCATTGAGCTTGTATTATATGCCAGGTACTGTGCTAGGTACTAGACAAACAACTTCACAGTCATAGTTCCCTTCCTGCAGTGGTTTCTCACCCAAGAAGGAATGCACACATGCAAACTAATACTTGCCAAATGTATTTCAATCACTAAATAGAAAGAGTGGAGGAGGGGGCCTTTTTGGCATCCAGCACAGAGCAGTCAGGAAAGGTCTGCAGGTGTAGGAACTGTTTCCTGAAATGTGGCATTTCCAGCGAGAGAAGAAAATGAGCAGAGGCAATGAAATAGACAAACAAGCAAGCAAAATATAAGCAAAGACACTGAAATAGAAAACAGGCTGACAGTGACTAGAGGGGAGAGGGGAGGGAATTTTAGGGGAAAAGGGGAATGGGTCACAGGAACAAATATAAAGGACACATGGACAAAAACTAAGGGGGATGGAAAGGGGAGGGAGGTGGCGAGCACTGGCGGGGTGAGCTGGGATGGGAGTAAAAGACAGAAAACTGTACTTGAACAACAATTAAAATAAAATAAAATTAAATTAAAAAAAAAGAAAAGAAAAGAAATAGCGGCTGCTTCAGGATTCTTGGAAAACTAAGCATTTTAATATGGCTCGAGTTTAAGGATGATAAGGGCCCCAGTGAGATAAAAGCTAATGGTTACACAAGGTGATCATTTCTCAAAAGTTTCTTCCTTCCTTCCTTCCTTCCTGCCTTCCTTCCTTTCTTCCTTCCTTCCTTCCCTCTCCCTTCTACCTCCCTTCCTTCCTTTCTTTTTTCTTGCTTTTTAGTATACCAGTTCCCATTGTCAGGCCCACCATAACCTTAGTACATGTCAGTGCTTAGCACAGGCTAATTAGCAGTGGTTATATCAGCAGTATTTGTTCCAGAAGATTATTTTAAATTACAAAGATATGAACCTAGTGAGTTGATTGAAATTTCAGACAGGAGAGAACCAGGTTGTTTTTCTGAACAAAGAAGGTAAGTGGGAACCATACGATTGTCCTATTAGAAGCTAGGAAGGAACTGTATGACAAAGGACAATGAAAAGACATCAATGTTGTGATGTTAGCAGATACCCCCTCTCCATGCCTCTTCAACCCCATTTGTTTTGCTTTTGCCGCTTGGAGATAGATAAGCCCAGACTTGGTGAGTGAAGAGGTGAGGCTTCTCAGATCAACAATGAACCATACCTCTTATTCAGTGCGTTCTCCCTCCCCAGATCGCCACTCCTGACTACCCCTCTCTCCTTCAGTACTGGGACCCGGACATATTTTCACAACTTAGGTCCTTCAGCTACATACACACACAAAGCAAACCTGCTCGTCGCTTCATCTGTACTCTGTGGGAAGTTAGTTTCCTAATCTTCTTTAGTGACTTTTTTTCAATTAGTTGAATGAATGATGGTATTTGTTTGCAGCTTCCAGTGCAGTTATTCATTTAGAAAAATTGGTTGATCAATGCCAGACAGGGCTGTTATATCTTTTTCTGCTGAGATGAGAAAAGAGTGATATGTCAAATTGAAAGAACAGGAAAAACTGATTGCTGAATTAAAAGCGATATCATTAGATGCACCCTCCAATAATTGGTTAGAATTGGAAACATTTAAGTCTGTACATAATCAAATATTGTCTGGAAATGTTACAGCATTCTTATTTTATGCTAAATAGATTTTTATGGAAGCTCAGTAAAGGAGGAAATCTGCTTTCTAATTTGACTAAAACCACAATAGATCTCTGTTATTTCAGCTATTAAAACACCAAATAGGAGCAGACTGATTAGAAAAGGGAAAAAAGAAATTAATTTCATATTTGAGATCTATTATCAAACACTGCATATTTTAAAGTGAAATTATTCATAACAACTGAAGATGAATTTTCATAATTACTTTCAGAAAAGAGTAGATATATTTCTAGCTCCTATTCAAAATGGAAAGCAATCTAAAGAAATAACAGCATTCCATCACAGTATTATTGGAAGAGAGGAGGTAGTTTATTAACCACATAAGCCCATTCACAGAAAATACAAAGAGAAATTGAAAGACCTCCACTTGCTCCATTCCAAAAGACAGAACTGTAGACTCGCATAACTTAATGACTGTACCCATTCTCTGCTTATACCATCTGTAATTTCTTTATTAGCTATTAGTGAATGCATCCATTTGCCCTTTTACCCATTCATCCCTTAAGCAGATATTTACTGAACACCTATGTTGAGGCCAGCAATGTTTCAGGCAATAGGGACATAATAGAGCATGTAGAAAACAAAATTTCCTACCACAAAGAATCTTGTAATCTATTCGAAAATGGACAACATAAAAAGTAAATAAGTACAATATGGAGTATGCTAGATAAGAATAAATACTAAGGAAGATAAACATGTAGGAAAATACGAAGTGTGAGAATGGGTTTTAACTTTAGACACTATGGTCAGAAAAGATCTCACTGGGGAATATTTTGAGTGAATATTTAAATGGCATAAAGGAGCTGCCCTTGTGAATGTATAAAGAAAGCCTTTAGGCAGTTGTGCAAAGGCCCTGAGGCAGGCAACAGTGAGAAAGCTTGTCTTGAAAGCACATTAGAGAAGTGGCAGAAACAGAATGCTGGGAGGATTATTCCATTAAGATTTACAGGCTTCAAGGTCATGGTAAGATTGGACTTTTAATCAAAGTGAGATGGAAAGCAGCCAGAGTTTGCACAGAAGAGAAATGTTCTGTCTTATTTCAATAGATGTGAGCTTCTCAGCGCAGGGGATGCTGTAGACCATGCAGTTCCGCACCTTTCTCTGAGTGCATAACACGGTACTTCTTACATCAGTTCAGAATATATTTTAAATTAATCATAGTTTCTAAGACAATTCCAATTTACTTTCTTATTTGCATCCTATCACTCTACTGCTTTCTAGAAAGCTCAGTAGCATTTTTATCTACTTTATTATTTAGTGTGTAATCAACACTGGAAATGATTTATTAATGATGCTGGTTACCTTTTACACACCAAATCTAAAAGGAAATGTGGCTCTAACTTAAACATAAAAAAGATAAATTGTTACACTGCAAATGAAAACATGAAGGGCCATATCTTTATAATTCAGTTTAAATGTCTATACTTAATTGCTATGTTATACCACACTAAAATAGAATTTGTCACCTAAGTAAATAAATAAATAAACAAACACCTACACAGTATTTCCTAAAAATACGTTAATTTGATAAGTTAAAATTCTTTTGTTGCATCATACATATGAAAATATCCCTTGTTTTTATCCTTTGAAACTGCACATTTAAAGAAGAATAAATTAATTTTGTTGTGCCACTTTGTCACAGAACAATGCCAAAGGGATATCTCTAAATATCTATTTTATGTATCTTCTCATTCTTTTCCATGTTCCCATAAAACAACATTACTACTTAGTGAAAGTTTTGTTTTATTATAAAATGGTAAAATTAATTTTAAATTTATTTCAAGATATGCATTCAGAAGCCAGCTAAATACACTCATGGGCCGGCTCCATCCATGGTTTTACTGCTGTTCATTGAAAGCCTTACTGTGCCATACTAAATTGGGAGCAGAAAAATTATTTATCTTTGGATAGCTGTAATTTAATCAAGCTTGCTTTACCTCTCTTATTATTTCATAATGAAATATAAAATACCATACAAGCAAATGCCTCTCTTCCAGAAATTAAATAGAGAGCAAAGAATTAACAGGCCAAAGAGTAACAATCAGTACATATGCAATTCCCTTCTCACATGGGAGGTAATGCCACTCTCCCTTTTTTTATTTCTTATCTAATACCAGAGCAGCACAATCTTTTCTGCCAGCTTGTATACGAACCTATTATCCTCATCTTTATACTAAAGCAAAGTAAAAGGATAAGCATCTGTGGGACATAGAAACACTAAAGGTATTGGTGTGTTTTCTGAGAAAAACTAAATTTCAGGAAGTATATAATTATAGATTTTAAACCTAAAGGCAGAAGTAAGCCTTCCTTGTATATCTAAAAGTAATGGGAACATTTGTGCCCAGAGTGAAAATTTCCTTGTTCTCCATCCTTCCTTTTTAAATTGAAATGATGAAGACCCCAAGGGTGGTCAAACAAATCATCTCACCGAAAGTGCCTACTAGAACATCATTTGATGGCTAGCCCTGATGGATGCAGACTTGCATAACTAATCTGAGGAATTCTTTGAAGATATCACAATTATGCTAGATAAGAGGTATTCATGAGCTGGACTATAGCTAATATTTTAGTGGAAAAAAGTACATTTTATATGGTTTTACATCAGAGATAAAAGTAAAAGAATCACTGAAAGTGGATAAAGAGCCCCAAAGGGAAAATTAGTTTTAGAGACAACTACAAAGAGAAGCCTTCAACAGAAACATTTGTGTTGGGGAAAAAGGCGTTGAAGCAAGGCAGTACATGTACAATGAATTAAAGGCCGGTTCTTCAATAAAAACTATTTTTAACTTACCACATACCTCACAAAGCTGATAGCTAGAATTCTACCTGCTTACCATAGCAGACTAATCAACCACTACACTAAAAATGTGAAAATGTATGTTCTAGTGACAGTAAATTACTAAATGACATTGGGCAATTAGTTTACCACTCCAGGTCTTAGATTCTTCCTACAGAAAGAGACATGAGGGCTAGAGAAATCACTAAGGCCCTCTGTTTCTAAAATGATTTTATGCTGAGCTCCAGAAATCTCTGGAGAGTTTGGAGGATAGAAGACAGTCAACAACCACTACCAGAAATTCAACAAGCAAAGCATGAATGAATATTCATCAAACAAGTCCCATCATGGAGGTGGATAACGTGTGAATGCTCAACACATCAAAAACAAACTCTCACTACTGGCTTTTGCAAATTTTATTGTTTTGCTTTTAATAAAAATTACATGGCATGCTTGGGGAAATGTGATCTGAAGGCTGCTGTTCCTGGGTGCTTGAATACTTCATTGACCCTATGAGAACAGTGAAATACTCCAAAGCCTGAGGTGGCCTTGGGGAAGTTCAAGTTATAACAATTTAATATTGCCCAAGATATATATTGATCTAGATATATATTTTGTAATAGACTTGACATGACATTAAAATAGAAATTAAATAATGACTCTTGTGGTGGCATAAGTAAAAGAAAATTTAAACAAATCCATTATCTTTTCTGACTGCATACATGCCCACAAATCCTGACAAAATGTTCTACTGCTTTTAAATGACTATGTCTTAAAACTTGTGCTGTTTGATTTTGAACTACTTAAGCAAATAGACAACTTTCATTATATAATTCCCTACTATCATTTTACACAGTGTCCTCCACGCATTTTTGCTAAATTGAATTTAATTTTTTTACCATCACCAGAGTTCATTTGTTTTAATGAAAAGCATAATTACTAACTTAAGTGATATGCAACTGAGTTTACAATAAGACAAAATGTCTGTATTGGAAACCAAAATAGAATAGAATAGAAATATTGACTTAAAATTTATTCCCTCCCATGTCTTATAACCCAAAATAAGCCAATATTTTAACATCTAAAAGAAATGTTTTCTGTCCTTCCATTCTAAATGATAGCTTTGCTGGATAGAGTAATCTTGGATAAAGGGTAGATAAAGTGCTTCCCAGATAAGGTCAAGTTAAAGGAGTTCATCATCACCAAGCCATTATTATATGAAATGTTAAAGGGACTTATCTAAGAAAAAGAAGGTCAAAAGTATGAACAGTAAAATGACAACAAACTCACAACTATCAACAAGTGAACCTAAAAAAGAACAATGAAAACAAAAACTAAGCAAACAACTAGAACAAGAATCAGAGAAATAAACATCACATGGAGGGTTTTCAGTGGGAGAGGAGGAAGGGAGGAATGGGGGAAAAGGTACAGGCGGTAAGCATCATAGGTAGGCATACAATAGACGGGGAGATGTTAAGAATGGTATAGGAGACAAAGAACTCAAAGAACTTATATGTACCATGGACATGAACTAAGCGGGGAATGCAGGAGGGTTCAGGGGTGCAGGGTGGAGGGAAATAAAAGGGGGGAAATTGGGACAACTGTAATAGCATAATCAATAAAATATACTTAAAAAGAAATGTTTTCTCAGTATATCCCTTCTGGAAAAAGGGATATACTCATTTAACTAAGTTGCTGAAATTCAGTTGCCTTAGATCAGATCCATATTATCAACGTCAAACAAAATTCAATTATTCACACTCATCAGAATAAAGCTATTGAAGTACGGACATTGCTAAAAAAAAAAAAAACTAGACACAGCTGCAAGTTCCATCAAAAGTAAACCTCTCTCAGTGGGAAAAGGTACAGGGAATAAGTAGCATAAATGGTAGATAGAAAATAGACAGAGGAAGGTTAAGAACAGTATAGGAAATATAGAAGCCAAGGAACTTATATGTATGACCCATGGACATGAGCTAAAGTGCAGAGGGGAGTAAAGGGGGGGACATGGGACAACTGTAATAGCATAATCAATAAAATATATAAAAAATAAAATAAAGTACATCTATTGTAAAAAAATAAATGTATAAATTACCGAAAAAATGTAAGCCTTTCTTTACCAGAATTTTAAATAATTGTACTTCCAGAGCAAAGGTCCCCCTGGAACTTGATTCTTCTAAGTAAGACATATCCGATAATAACCACAATATAGGAAAGAAAATGCTGAAAATTTGAGACTTTCAAATAAAGCACCATGAGAATTCAGGAGAAGAAACTCTCAAGGATCAGGAAGTCCTTGTAAAGAAGGGGCGTTTTGGGTGGGCCTGGACTTTCAGGAAATTGAGGGCAGAGGTTGGAGGGGGTGGGCTCAACATTCCCAGTAGAGAGAGCCATATGAAGAAAGAGAAAAGCCAGCGAGGGCGGTGTGAGGCACCTACTGAAAAGTGCACTTCCTCTCACCCCGTCCCGCAGTGTGTGTCAAACAGCAGTGGGCAGTTACACACCAGACGGAGTGGAGCGCTTTGGATGCCTGACGTGGACCCTACTCATCAGACTGGATGAAGCACGGGGGATTTAGAGATGGGGAAAGACAGAACTAGAGCTGTGCTTTAGGAGGGTGATGCTGGCAGCTGTGTGCAGGATGGACTGGAGGTGATGCCAGCTCAACAGCTCAGCATTAGCGCCTAATCCGTGTGCCACTGAAAATCAACCTGCATTCCACGGGCAGCACCCAACAGGAAGACTGCCTGCCTCTTCCCACACTAGCCCAGTTCCGGGAGCAGTTAAAACCTTTCTCTACCTGAGGTTTGGGAGCTGGCCTGGTACAAAGATTGTAACAAAAGGCATACATGTAATTCCCTAGGACTGAGGGCAAGTGGCAAGATAATATTTTAACAACTCCCACTTTGTTCCTCTTTTGGATTTTAAAGTTTTATAATAGCAAGGTACTTAATTCATCTTGATATTTGGGCTATGCCACTGATATTAGCTTTCTAATTATCTTATCGACGATGCTACACGAGGGAAAGGGTGATTCCATACTGAGATTTGCAAGTAACAAATAGAAGGCTAACCGATATTTTGGATATATGAGTTCCAAAGTCTTCAGATGTAGTAACAGAAAGAAAATGTTTTAACCTAAAGTCATTTGAAGGCTAAATAAATGTTAAAAGAAAATGATGAGAGCTTTGTTTCCTTGAGGCTTAAATGCTTTGGAAAACTTAGTAGTGATTTATCCTTAGAGTACATCCTACTTCAATATAGGCCTCATTCCATGGGCCAGGCCATTGTAGAGTATGTATAATAGAAACTGGGGCTTTTTTCCCAAAATGTGTTACAATGGCTGAATGAGATAATCTCATTTTAACACAGAGGAAAGAAATCTATCAAAGAGAACAGGAGAAATTATTCTTTCCTTTCTTTTCTTTGTTGCCTAAAAGGAAATGAAATTGTTTGTCTGTTATCAGATCGTATGCTGGAAGAAGCCCAGCCCTCCTTAAAGATTTTATCAGGTAAAGACATCAGTCTTGCCTTCCTACTGATTCAGGACAATGTAAATGGCCTCAGAGCACATCCATAAGCTAGTTCACTTGCCAAAGTTGTGCAGCATGAAACTCCCCCAAATTCTCAAGAGACCTGTTACACAAAACTATGAGCAGAATTTTGTCTCATACAGATTCACCATCCTCACCTCCCCTGAGCTTTGAGTTCCAGCTAAGATATTTTGGATCTAAGGAACTTATTATTTTTCTTTCTAAGGGAGCAACCATCCGATATAAAAGGAGTTACAGAAAGGAGACATACTATGAGCTTTGAAACTGTTTTTAATCACTGGAGCCCACTTTATACCATAAAAGCATCTCTCAAGCTCCATAATTTGTGGTAAAAAAAAAAAAAAAAACAATGGCAAACCTGAAGAAATACAAGCAGTGAATTAGAATGATGAAATTGAGGATTCAGAAAGTTATTCACAGGTCCACTTAATGCCAGAGCCTGCCAAAAAAAGTTTAGAGATATATTTAGTGCCATTGACACTGTTCTCATCTTTACTTTGCGTGAGGTCAGTATTATGCTTTGAGAAGCCATAAGAAAGGAGTTGGTATAATAAAATGTGGTGCTACCCAGGACTCTGCTCTTTAAACATGGGCCCTCCTCTGGGTCATTTCTTCCTCTGTCAGGTTTTAACTATTACATCCTGTATATGCTGGTGACACCCACCTCTGTAAATTCAACCCAGATCTGACCCCTGAGGTTCAGATTTAAATAGTGAGCTTGATTTATACATTGATGTCCCTGCCACAGCATCTGGTGTCCACCTTCTCTGCTACAGCACTCTGTCACCCCGCGCAGGACTCTAACATAGAATTGTAAGTGCTTATTTTACCCTTTATCCCTCCCACTTGACCAAAAATCCTAGCAGGGCTGGGGCTATGTCTATTTTATTCATCTTTGGAGATATGGAGGCTAAACAAATATAATAATAGTAATACTTTTCTTCCCACCCTCAAAGTTCCTCTAGCTGGGCTAACAAATTAACAGAGACATATTTCAAGAAAAAAGTCTAATTTTCATACACGTGCACACACTTATGTGCATTCAATAAGCATGACAATTTCAGACAGTGAGGTAAAATAGGGATATATCTCATATATGTCACTTTTCACTAGGGAGAAAATGCAGGTAGGTGTCCGAAATCTCTAAATTATCTGTAGACAATCTACAGATAATTGAGGAAGAGTTGAACATACTTGGCATGCAAATATTTGCTAGGCAACCCAGAAACACTGAGGGGCTTGGGGAATCTAGTCAGCAGGTGCCAGCCCAAAGCCCTCCCATCCACCATACTCAATGCAAATTAGGATGCTAAGGGGAACATTCTAAGACTTCCTTTCTGGAGCAGGTCTTTCCCTGAATCTCTTAGGCAGGAAAGGGAGGTGGATCAAAGATTTTTTTTCTCAGTCTTGTTCCTTAATAACCAGCTTAAAATCAATCCCAAAAAGCAAAAGTTTTGGTCCCCTTCAGAGGTCTAGCTCCTGGTACTTAGCTGTTCAGTAAGTATTTCTTAAATAAATTAATCAGTGTGGTGGGGTGAATAATGCTGGATGATTATATTTTCGTAAAATGTCCTAAAGCAATGTGCTCTCTAGCCATTGCCATTTCAGATGAAAGGATCCTATTAGGACATGTCCATGTGCCTTTCTACTTAGGAGTATAGCACCCTGAGTCACTAGGTATTGTTCTTTTCAACTATGATCTGCTGTGTAACTTTGCCTACGAATATTCTGCCAAGTACAAACAATTTAATATTACTTTCCATTCAGTTCATAGAGTTGTAACTGGAGAATGGTTGCCTTTCTGAAGAATGTTGCTAAAAATGCATTCAAAGCAATGCCCAAGGAGTGAAATATGAAAAGTGTTTTATTCCCACATGTATGTTTCGGTGGAAGCTGAGCTTTGTTTACCTCACAGAGGACAGGCCAACTGCATCTGGCTACCTCCCCAGGAAAGTGTAGGAATCTGGCTAGGAACAGCACTAAACATACATGGCAATTAAGTATGATAGTGAAGCTATTAATTCTTCACATTAATAAAGAATGAGTGCCTTAAATCAAGCCCATCATTTCTCTCCATTTATTAAATGGATATCAAACTAGAGTACCTACATTTAACTGTATCATATATTTGAAAGTTGCTAAGAGAGTAGATCTTTAAACTATACAAAATACATTGTAACTATGTGAAGTGATGTGATATGTTAAGTAACTGCTACTTGGTAATCATTTTTAGTACATATATATCAAATTATTATGTTGTACACCTAAAACTTACATAATTGTATACATCGATTATATGTGTTATAGGTAAATGGTAGGATAAGAATCCAAATTCTGTAAATGCAAGTACAAATTTTTGAAAAGCAGTAAATCAGACCATCTGAGACTTAATTCCTCCCAATTAATCTGGGGTGTTCTTTGCACCCTCTCTCTTAGAAGGCGCTGCTTCACTCCTCCCTGCTGTCTTCTGAAACCACAAAAGGACACGAGGCTTTGACTGACACCTTGCATTTATCTATATTCTGGGGCTACTATAAAAAACTGATTTAGCATCACTTTTTTTATAAGTGCGTGGGATTCCCTATAAGTAGATAATGTGAGAAAGTTATGAATACTTTCCAATTTTCTGCCTAGGAATAAAATTGAGAAATATCCTTAAAAAGTCAGTGATGTCAGACTGCATTAAGCTAAAAAAAATACAAAGGCATATATTACCACTGGAAAGCTGTCTGTATCCTGATAATGACCACTATATCTTAGATCTCTGCAAGGGTCTGCACTCCGACGAGAGAGAACTAATAACTTGTTACATGAGAATGTGAGAAATACTGCCTACCTCCTGAAGTCTCTCATTTATGGCCACAGCTCAAATCTCACTTTTTCATTTTCTTTAGAGTCTCCCATTATGAATGCTAGAATCACTGCTATTATTTTTTTTGAAAGAATGTCTTTATTTCTGTGTTCCATAGATTTAATTTCCTGCCCCTTTCAGAAACATTTCTTTTGCTATTAATGGCCAGCAGCTATCTCAATCTGGAAATGAAATGATTGAATTTATAATTTTCCTGGAGGGGGAGCTACTACATTTATCTTTTTTTTCTGGATTTAATTATCAGACTGTGTTTCTACCTCATTAACCTTTTTTCATGCCTGGAATTCAGTGTGAGTAATGGAAGAAAATGGCACAGATGCTGTCGTTGGGCCAGGAAAACTTTCCCCCTACCCTTTTCGTTCTTCTTAGTAGTTAAATAATTCAAACAACATCAGCAGATTAACGGAAGAAAATCACATTTTAATACATGCACACAGGGAATTCACATAAGCATAAAAATTACAAAGACGGCGAGGAGAAATTGGGCCTATATGTCATTTTGGACAGAAGAGAAAGGAGGGAAACAGGATCTTAGACGTCAGTGGGACACTGGGAACAAGGGGCAGGCACAGCCAACAGGCTGCTCCTTAGATTCTAAAGTAAGATGCGTAAGATGATGGTGCTAAGGTACCCTTTCTGGAGCATGTTCTTCCTGAGTCCGTTGGCCTCTACTCTGCATTCCGTGGTCGCACATTCTGGGGACACTCGCTCCCAACGCCCGCACTTTCAATCCAACGGCTAATCTTGCTTGACATAATATTTGCTTCCAGATACTAATGATGTACTTTATATTACTCTCTAAATAAGAACTCAAAGTACTTTGTAGTTAATCACTTTAATAATATTCACCCTGCTTCTTGGAGTTGGATATTAGCCAAAGTGAAAGAAATACAAGGGCATAGAGTAGTGAAATAACTTTTGCAAATGGTGATCCACTGCTGATTTTGAGTTTTCAGTTCTGGTTCCCTTAATTGTCTAGATAGCCACAATTAACTGGCCAAGTTTTAATTTTAAAAAGTATAGGGATTTTCTTATTACAACAGTAGTAAAAGGACAAACAATATTTATGTTGTTAGTTGGAAATTATAAAGTATATTAGTAAAGATGGTTTTGATTATAAACCACAATGCATAGCTTAAGCTCTTTTTAAAAGGAAAAGAATTTTATTAACTTACATAATTTAAGGGCTTTGGATACATTCTAATCAAATCCAACTCAATTTCTTTATAATTCTCTCAGCCCTTTATTCTTCCACAGTTTCATTGTTAGACTTATTTTATTCATGATTGCACAGTGGCTATGTAACTGTATGCATTTCCATGCACCATACTATCCAGATAAAAAGAGAACTTCTTTCCCAGTAGTCAAAAATTCTGGAAACACCCTTCTAGTTGCTAGATGGGATGCTGCCTGATTCATAAGTCACTTAATAAAACTAATTAGATCCTTAAAAAAATTACAGACTTCATTCTGCTTGGACCAAGTCATCACATGCCTACTTCTGAAAGAGTCACTGTATCTGGCACAAATCCTGTACACGCAGACTGGAAGGTGGGTCAGCATTGGATTGGACCTCACGCAAACTCTCTCCTGGGCGGGATTAGTCCTCCAAAGTGCTTGCCGTCTATGCCATACACACTAGTAAAGTGAATGCTGAGGAGGCAGTGATAGTTCTGGTACTTACTCACACTTCGTTTACATTCCTATAGGTTTTTCTTTATATCATGAAATCATTCTCTCTATTGCATATAAAATTACCCCTAATCAGCAGAACAAAGTGTTTCTAAATTCTATAGCTGTTGAGGTTTCCTTTCTTACAGCACCTGCCTTTTTTTAAAGCTCTTAGAAAGCTTATGAAGATTTTAAAAATGTATTTCTAGATTTCTTTTAAATCTCAAGAGTTAACGATAAAGAGGTACAAATTTTTAAAAAATGTCAAATGATTTATTGTAAAAGGTATGTCTTGTCTTTTGTGAGAAGTGTTATGAGCTGACTGTGTCCTCATAAATTCCTATGTTAAAGTCTCAACCCCCACTACCTCAGATATAACATAATTTCAAAAAATTATGTTAATTTTCTTGTTATGTTAATTATGTTAATTATGTCATGTTAAAATTACATTAACCTTCTAACGGTCTTTAGAAGAGGTTATTCAGTTAATATGAGGCCATGAGGGTAGAAGCCTAATCCAATATGACTAGTGTCCTTCTAAGAAGAGGGAGAGACACCAGGGGCACCCACAAAGGAATGGCGATGCGAAGAAACAGCGACAAGCCGGCTAGCTGCAGTCCAGGAGAGAGGCCTCAAGAGAGCCTAATCCTCCCAACACCTTGATCTTGGACTTCCAGCTTGTAGAACTGGGAGAAAATAGATTTCTGTTGTTTAAGCCACCAGGTCTCTGGCATTTTGTTTTGCAGCCCTAGCAAACTTATACAAAAGGATTGTTTTTATGTGCCATTAAATATTTTATCATTAAAGCAATTAATCTTTAGTTTTGTTTTTAACATGCCTTTGTTAGGTGTGCTCTACCTTTTTCTAGTCTAGGACTTTCCCCCATTGCTGGTTCCATTTTTTTATCTAGCTGTATCCTGTGGAAAGTATAAAACCAACCAACCTGCCTCTTTCAGCTTTTTAATTTAAGGTTTTGTGGTTCCAGTAAGGAGAGCTAATTTCGTGGAGGGAAATAATTACTTTGCTGCTGTTGAAAGCATACTTCTTATACTTGATAAGACTGATGTTTTTCTCTTCACAAAAGGAATATGTCATGTTATTGGCAAGTTTTTACATTTTCACCCTGGTCTAGAACTGGTAATTTGGCTTTAAACTTACAGATAATTGAGGATAAAATCAATGAGCCAGCACACCGATCACAATGACTGCTTTCCAACTTTGTTGCTGTTAGCTTGTTGCTTTCCCATGGGGCCTCAGGAACATTCTTGAGTTGTTGTTTTTTTATTCTTAAAGCACTTCATCTCTGTATTTCATCTCACCATGCTTCTAGTTCTTACAAAATACCCCCTTTTTACCATACACTGAGATTTGGATCTTGAATGTGTATATTGTGACTGCCTATCTCTGCAGAACTGAAGTATATTACCAGTAAATAAAATTATGAGCAGGAAATGTTTCTTTGAATGGTTATTTTTCCCCTCAGTTCTCATTAAAGTTGAATTGTTTTGTTGTTAGAGAAAAGGAGAGAAATAAAAGACAAAGCTTCTGCCTACACCTTGTCCCCAAAGGAACTGAGTTCACTGAATCTAGTCCTAGGTAAAGGTGTTATGAAATCATGGCTAGCTAAGAAGGCTACAGAACTGGTTACTTGTATTTACAACTAACTTTTCGATCCTATATAATACAATCAGTACCTTTCACCTTCATGTTAAATGAGTGTGGCAGTTCTATTTTATCTCAGAAGTCTATTACCAAAATCACTGAAAATATCACCAAGGACGGCCTTCAGCTCCTCAAAATTTGTTAAATAAATATTAAATAAGGCAAAGTGTAAGACACCTGGATCTTTTCATAATTTTCCATTATTCTGATGAATTTCTTTTTTTTAATATTTTATTTATTTATCTTTACAGGGGAAGGGAAGGAGAGAGAGAGAAAAATGTCAATGTATGGTTGCCCCTTGTGCGTCCCCCGCTGGGAACTGGCCTGCAACCCAGGCATGTGCCCTGACTGGGAATCGAACCGAGATCCTTTGGTTCACAGGCCCGTGCTCAATCCACTGAGCTACACCAGCCAGGGCTGATGAATTTCTTTTTGGGTTTTTCTCTTGTAAAAAGTTATGTAATAAAACTACTTGGGAAATGTACACCGAATCAGTGAATGACATTCGTAAACTTGAAGTTGTTTATATCAGTGTGGAGGAGAAAAAAACTTTCCTCTACCTTCCTATGTTCTTGTTGCTGGTCTATTAATCAAAGAGCCATGCACCAGATTAACAAGAGAAGACTGCCTAAATGTAATTTCATACACATGCATGGAAACCCACATACTTGAGAGTCAGAGACCCCATATACATAAGAAGTTTGGAGAGAGAAAGGTAAAATGAGGTATAAAAGACATCCTGAGCTAAGGAATGAGGTAAGATGCCTTGAGACTTCAGGAGGGGGAAGGGTAATTGTTAGGATAATAATTTAGTTATTGACACACAGTACTTAGAAGCTTGCCCTGCCCTATAGATAGGTCATAAAAAATATTTTTGTGATGACTCTTTCTGTGGACAAGGTCCTTAACTTGAACTCTAAAGGAGAAGTAAAAGTTCCTTGTTAGCCCACAGGGTCCCATTTGCTATCAACACAAAATAATTTACATGCCAAAGTAACATACATTGGGGAGGTCTGTTCTGAATTCCTTCCTTAGCTGAAAGGAAAGTTCTAGTTTAGAATTAATTCTAAACCAGTAAAGACACTTAAAAACTTAACAAGGATTTAAATAACTCTTTAAATGAAGCAAAAACTGTATGGATGTATTTAAAACTTTAAATCTGAGAAATGCCAATGAGGACTGTAAAGCTAATTCAACTAATCATTTCAAAATATTATATAACCTATTTATTTTTATAATTTTTATAATTTTTATTTTTATTGTATTTTTCCCATTGCCATTTAGCCTTCTTGTATACACTTCCCCCATAATCACCACACCATTGTCCATGTCCTTGAGTCCTTCTTCCTTTTGACTCAGCCTCTCTGCCCCCCCACTTCCCCCCTTAGCTGTCATCCTGCTCTCTGTGAGTCTGTCCCTATTTTGTTTCCTAATTCAGTTTGTTCATTAGATTCCATATATGAGTGGAATCATATGGTATTTGTCTTTCTCTGACTAGTTTATTTCACTTAACATAATGTTCTCCAGATCTTTCATACTGTCACAAAGGGTAAAATTTTCTTCTTTTTTATGGCTGAATAGTATTCCACTGTGTAAATGTCCCATAGTTGTTTTATCCACTCATCTACCGATGGTCACTTGGTCTGCTTCCATATCTTGATGATTCATTTAAGCAAACTAAGTAGACAACTATGTAGTCTTTTAAGTAGACAACTACTTAGTCTTACAATTAAAATTTATGTCAATCACATATAATACAGACTAACACTGCCTTGCATTTTTCTCTTTTGATAATCCAATGATAACTTGTCTCCACATTTACTATTGTTTTTAAAGAAAAACTCACTAAAGAAATATATTTACTCATAATATGATGCAAATGAAAGGAATATATATATAGCAAATATGATTTCCACTGCTATTTTTCTTTCTGTGTAAGAAATTTCATTTATATTAATTATATAACCCAGTCTCTCGGTATCACTAATATATCAGACATTATTAGAAAAGGTAATTATATGTGGCCTTAATAATAATGGCTTTTAAATAGTACTTTAGCAATCTGCTTTTCTTAAAAAAAGATTGTGTTTACCACAATTTTCACAAAGCTATTTGCCCTAATTTTATATTCCATGTGTCATATTTTGAAATAAAGAAACGAAGAAAGGAAAGAAGGGAAGGAGGGAGAGAAGGAGGGACAAAAAGGAAGAGAAAGAGAGATACAGACAGACAGACAGACAGACAGACAGACAGAAAAGAGGACACTCTTGCTGATTTATTTCCAAAATGGATTTTCAAACAATGTGAAAGCTTAATGGCCTTAATCATCCTCATATGAGGATGCTGGAGAGAAGGGTTTTCTCTACTATATAGGTGTACAATCTTTTTTATTAAATATTTTACTGTTGTTCTCTTACAGTTGTCCCAATTTTTACTCCTTTGCTCTCCTCCACCCCACCCACCTCCTGATCCCACAGTCAATCCCCACCCTGTTGTCCATGCCCATGGGTCATTTACACATGTTCTTTGACTAGTCCCTTCCCCTTCTTTCACCATTGTTCCCCCGTCCCCCTCCCCTCGGTTCACTGTCAGTCTCTTCCTTGTTTCCATATGTCTGGTTCTATTTTGCTTGTTTGTTTGTTTTGTTCATTAGGTTCCTTATATAGGTGACATCATATGGTATTTGTTTTTCACCACCTGACTTATTTCACGTAGCATAATGTTCTCCAGTTCCATCCAAGCTATTGTAAAGGGTAGGAGTTCCTTCTTTCTGCTGCATATTATTGCATTGTGTAGGTGTACCACAGATTTTTGACCCCCTCACTCACTGCTGGACACTTAGGCTGTTTCCAGCACTTGGCTATTGTAAAGAACAGTGCTATAAACATAGGGGTGCATAATTTCTTTTGAATCCATTTTTCAGGATTCTTAGGATATAATCCCAGCAGTGGAATCACTGGGTCAAAAGGCAATTACATTTTTGGCATTTCCAGGAAATCCCATTCTGTTTTCCACAGTGGCTGCACCAGTCTGCCTTCCCACCAACACTGCACCAGAGTTCCCTTTTCTCCATGTCCTCACCAGCACTTGCTCTTTGTTGATTTATTAATGATGGCCATTCTGACCTGTGTGAAGTGGTGGTGAGGTATCTCATTGTGGTCTTAACTTGCATCTGTCTGATAGCTAGTGATGTTGAGCATGCTTTCATATGTCTATGGGCCATTTGTTTGTCCTCCTTAAAGAAGTGTCTATTCAGGTCCTTTGTCCATTTTTTCATTAGATTGTTTGTCTTTCTAGTGTTGAGTTGAATGAGATCTATATATATTTTGGAGATCAAACCCTTGTCCATTGTATCATTGGAAAATATGTTTTCCTATGGAATTGGTTCCCTTTTCATTTTGATGATGGTTTCTTTAGCCATGCAGAAGCTTTATAGTTTGTTGTAGTCCCATTTGTTTGTTTTTTCTTTATTTCTCTTACCCTAGGAGGTATATTGACAAAAATATTGCTGTGTGACATATCTGAAATTTTACTATGTTTTCCTCTAGGACTATTATGGTGTCAAGACTTGTATTTAAATCTTTTATCTAACTTGAGTTTATTCTGGTGTATGGTGTAAGTTGGTTGTCTAGTTTAATTTTTTTGCATGTACCTGTCCAGATCTCCCAACACCATGTGTTGAAGAGGCTATTTTCACTCCATTCTATGCTCATGTACCCTTTGTCCAATATTAATTGACCATAGATATATGGGTTTATTTCTGGGCTCTCTATTCTGCTCCATTGCCAGTACCAGACTATTTTTATTACAGCGGCATTGTAGTATACTTGATAACAGGTATTGTTATATGTCTGTAATCTTGAACCAGTAAACACTTTTCAATGTAAGTTAAACTTCCTATGTTATAGATATTAAATTTGAACCTGTTTGAATTTATGACCCAACAAGGGAATCTATTAATTTCTCATGTGGAAACCATCTGCAACAGCACAAAAGAGATTGGTCTCTAATTCTTTAGTCACTCTTTTTTGACACTAGGTACCAGATACTTATTAACCAGCCCTCACACAAGGAATTTGCTCTATTCTTTCAATGATCAAACATTCTGGGGAAACATTAAAAAAAATCTCTAACTATCTCTGCTGCTGGCCATGCCTTCATTTTGTACCATTAAAGACTAAACTCCAAACTCTTCTCTCCTTTATTCTTTATCAACCAACTATAACTTGAATTCTCAGAACTTTGGCATCATTTGTTAAATTTATTCTGGCATCATTTGTTAAACTTATTCTGTTGAATCCTCAGAACTTTGGCATCATTTGTTAAAAACCTGCTCATAGAATATTTGCTCTGTCCCTGACTATAGACTCTAAATGATGTACTAACCATGAAGTTGAGCCAAACAGGAAAAAAATAATTAAAAGCAACTCTTTTCTAGAACTTCCTTCAAATATCATAAAATGGAGTAAAACAAGGAAAATTAGAGTATAAGTTACTAATATGGGTTCTATAACAACAAATGAATTGATAGACCTATATGTCTCTAATATTATTTTCAAATGCCTATTTTTTAGAAATGTCTCCCAAAATAGGAGTCAGCTGATTACGCTCACTAAATCTTTTTTTATTTGTTTTCCTTCACTCATGTGAAGTCTACCCATCATATTTCAAATTACTGTTTGTGCTTTAAGCTGTCTTCTACTGGAGCCAGTAACCAAGTTCCATTTATCTTTCTATCACCTCAACCCCTAGCACAGTACATTAATTTAGGATATAATAAGAGGACATTATCTGTAGAGCGAATGACCTGTTGAATCAAGCATTACAGCTTCACAAATGAGTCTTGTGTCAATAGGATTTAGAACACATTTATTATTTTAGATTTTAGAAGTAATTAATAGTTTTGTGAATTGCACCACACTATCTATGCTTTGTTAGTGGCAAACTTAAAACATATGTACTTTTTGTTACGTTTCATTGTTCTGTTTTATAGTCACTGACTATTTGTTGGGTATAGTCTCTCATTGGTTTAAATTTATATTAATTTAAAAAGACAAAAATAAATTAGGCTGAACATAGATAAAGTAGAAAATGGCAGAAGAACCTTTGGGACACTTCTTAGATATGTAAAAATAAAAGAGCGATTTAGCTCTTTGTCCTTACAGGCTTTCTGACTGATCTTTAAAAATACTGTCATACCATGTTCCCAATTTCAAATTAAAAAAAAAAGCTAAAATGGTGTGGAAACAAC
Source organism: Carollia perspicillata (assembly GCA_004027735.1). NCBI lineage: Eukaryota > Metazoa > Chordata > Mammalia > Chiroptera > Phyllostomidae > Carollia > Carollia perspicillata. The sequence goes on from PVKM010004389.1 coordinate 28,881, forward strand.
TAATTTAGTTTTTGGCACACAGAATTAAAGTGGAGCATGCTAAAATTTGTGCCAGTGATGGATCATGGCCCTATGAAGAGTTGCGGGGAAGGACCTTTTGATGGAATTCTGGATTGCCCTGTCCTTGCAACAACTAGTTATTTGTTCTGATGAAAGATATACAGTTATGGTGTCTGGATTTACAGGATAAATCACTTTCATTTCTATGACTAACTATGTTTCTAGTTGAATAAGAAAGGTTTTGTTTACCTGGTTTGGTTAACAGTCACTTGGGTCAATCCAGTGAAATAATTAGTCACTGTAATTGGAACAGTATATATATGAAAGCTTTCAAAAAGCCATAAAACACTATAAAATTTCAAGTTATAATTAGATTATTCATATAAAGTATAATAAAAACTTGTCCAACTTGATGACTCACTGAGTCATCCCAAATCAATCACAAATCTGGGAAAGAAAATCTAATAATGTATACAGCTATTTTTAGAAAATTTTACTATCCTAGATTGTTTGCTCTTATCTGTTTATGGAAATGTGCTTTGTTGATAACATGAGAAAATGAAAATGTGGAGATCTATTAATAAGATAAATACATTTGCATTACAGATATCCTTTTCCATGGCAAATGATTATCACATTGAGCTGTTTCTGCTATTACTTACTGTTTATACAATGTGGTAGAAATAACCAGAATGACAAGGTGATGATGATCATCAGTGTTTCTGTGTGTGCGCATGTGCACGACAGAGAGAGGGATAGAAAGAAAGGGCATTCTGTTCCTAAATCATGATTGTCGAAAGACAAATTAAAAATCACTGGAAAACTTCTCTAGGGTAAATTGATTACACTGGACTCATTTAATTATGTAACACCAGAGTAGAAACAAAGATTGTCGCAACAAAGACCAAGCTCTAGGAGTAGTTTTTATAGTCTTTATAGCTCTAGCTATATAGCCATAGATAGATATAGATATGGGTATGAATATATATAAATACATACAGAGGGTGATTGGCTTTAACTTATTTGCAAGGAATAGAAGATAGTTTCAGTATTGGAGTTTACTGCCTAACTGTAGACATGACTTCTCAAGGACCACACAAATATTTATGACACCTAGAGACAACTTCACACATCTAGCTGTGTGCTATACTGTGAATTCACATTTTCTGTAAACTAAAAACATTGCATTAGTGGATTTTTTTAGTTTCTTACACCAAACATTGCTCCAAATAGAGTGCACCCTTAAACACACCGAATTAGTTTTCAATTCCAGACAGTATATATTCAGTTCTAGAATGTCCATTTAATTCTTTTTATACATTCCAGTTGTTGAAAGACTGTATCTTTGAATTCAGTTTGTCAATTTTTTAATCATAAAAGTGATACCCAAGATCACTAGATTCTCCAAGCTTTTCTTAACACTGGACTTTAAATAGAATCCCGGGTACAAGCAGTATCTGAACATTATGCCATTCATGTTTTAATTTTTTATGTGGTCAGCAGAATGTGTTACATTTCTCATTAAACCTCTTTTGTAATAAACCTGAGTATTCTCAGTAACACTCAGCCCACAGGCTAAACGAGTCTGTACAGCAAGCCGGAGGAACCGCACAGAGCTGGCACTGGTTCACTCCTGGGGCCAGCCCCCCTCGCTGACACAGCAGAAGAGTGGCTTAGCCAAACTGAAATAACAGTATTCTGCTGACTGAATCTTCTATTTGGTGCAAAAATAACTGGCAATTTCTGTTAGAAAACAAAGCCTTTATCTTTCAAAGAATGTAGTTCTGTCCACTACACCTGGGGTAAAATATGCTAAAAATCCAGGATGAAGCCTTTTCAGTCAGTCAGTGTTTTCTTTGAAGGCAATAAAACTATTTCCATGTTCAACAAGTCAACCAGTGCTTCTTTTGCTTAAATTTACAACAGTTGTTTCACAAATCTTTGCAAGGGTAGAGTGTCTAAAGATTTTTTTTTTCCAGACTGAGTTTCTTGTCATTATTCTACTATTCAGGGCATTGTATTTAGAAACAAGTTCTATCTCAAAAAGACCCAATATCATTCTGTAGGATCGTGATTTGCTGATGGTTTCTTAGACAGGTAGACCCAACAGCTTCAAGAAGTCTTCCAGATAAAATACAAATGCCATCAAGACCCACCAGAATAGGATCATGGTTATCTGCTTATTAAAACCTTTGGCAAAAATTGTGACAGTGCACAAGGACAGGGGCGCCTTCTGATCTGCTCACTGGGTGGCAGCAGAGGGTGGGAGCAGCAGTGGAGTGGGAAACCCACGGCATCGCTGGAGAGTCGGCTGGGCCTTGCTACACCCACAAGGAAACAGACTTCATTTTCATTTTTTGTGGTTGTCCTAGAGTTTACAATTTACACTTTTTTTATTATTCCTCTTTATGGTTCAGTTTGAGAAGTTTCTACTGACACATCTTCAAACTCACTGATTCTTTCCTTGGTCATGACCACCAAAGCCACCTATAAGGAAGGGAAGGAGGCCAGATTAAATAGAGGAAGAAAGGGATCTGTCATGAAGCCACACCAGGGCTCTCAAATGATCACTAGGAGCTCTGGATACAGGATGGCCCTTCGAAGATGGCCTGCACTGAGGCAAGAGAGCCAGGCCTTAGTACTCTCACCTTGACAAAACAGTAACTCTAGGGATAAATTTGGGAGAGGCACTCAACTCTAGAGGAACTCAATTGTGAGCAGCCGGAAGCCAACAGGACCAGCAACTGGGGAAATGAGTGCCAAGGACCTGCAGGAGGGAGCTTAGTGGTGCCCCGGGGCCTCCATTACATTGATACATCCACTTAAATAACTGTGGTGGTGTGGTATCTCCTGATATAGTTGCCCATGTCGATTCTAACTTCCAGTTGAGCTGTTTTGATCATTTTAGTTGCATTTTAAATTCACCCTCACTTACATACAATAAAATAATGTAATTTTCTTGGAGAAGAGGGTTATTTGAGGACTCAATGAAATAACGTAAACAAAATAAGCACTCAGCATAGTTATGGGCACATAGGAAGTACTTGATAAATGCCACCTAAGTGTGAGTGTGTGTCTGGTTTGGTTTTGTTGTTGCTTATGTCTTGTTTCATTTTTCTGTTAAAAGTTAGAATTAGACTCTCATCTCTCAGGAAGAAGTTTTATTTTATTGTAGAGGTACACGATAATTTTAAACTTAGTTTAGATTTTTTTAATTTAAGAACTAGTCTAAAACGAACAGGCATTGTAATAAAGCTTTTTTTCTTTCATGTTCAAATATTTTAAAATATTCTTAAAACTATTATTACTTTTTTGTTTTATTTTCCATATAGGAGTGAAATCACATATATTTTTGTCCTTCATCTTTTTTTCTTTTAGTACAGTATCCTCAAAATGCATTTATGTTGTCATCACAAATGACAACATTTCATAATTTTTATGTCTGAGTAAGATGTGGTATATTTATATATGGTGGGGCAAGGTTAGTTTTTCATATGGCAAACAATATAATAGTTAATAATTATATTAAAATAAACTGTATTTTGTGTACTCACAAGTATACATACACCTACTTTTGCCTCACCCTATACAATGGAGTATAACTCAAATCTCTTTTAATGCAGTGTTTACCAGTTTTTTTTCCTCAGCTCTTTAAAGTTGTTTGATTTGGACTCATTTGGGGAAATTCAAATCAACATTTTTTATTGTGTTGAGAAAGAATTTCTTCTGGTAATGATGACTGAGAGATTACTTTCTTTCTGTCAGCCAGATAAATTTGAAATAAAGTTGAGTGAGTGATTTTTTTTATTAGTCATTGAAAAGGCTATTTATTTCCACACATAATTAGAAAACAAGTAATTCTAACTTAATGAAATAAAACCAACTTTGAAAACAAATAGGACTCATCTGCAGTTCCAGCTAAATTATATACTGAAAAATACTTCCATTTTGATGTGTTTTGAAATATCTACTGAAATTACAGATACAATATGCCAAAGAACTAAGATAAAAGCTTTGATCAGAGGAGGAAATGTATGTGTAGAGATGACATCTCAAGAAGCTCAAACTCTCTTCGCCATTTTAAGCTTTCTTTTATTTATAAGTCAATGATGGTTAAATAATGCAAGAAAATAGAGTTTCCACCTAATATCATGAAAATGTTAAATTTCATGGGAATTGAGTGTAAATATTTTACAATTTGCACAGTAGGTCAAATTGATATTGGGATTCATGAGAGTTAAATGCTTTATTTGATAGATATAGAAAACCAAGATTGTCTATGGCTGAAGTTTAAAATAAGTTATAAATAAGGTTTAATGTCAACAGCAAGGATTTATACTAACCATAAACACAAAACAACTCACATTAATACATTAGAGTCATGAACTACATTACATCAAACTTAAACTATCCTTTAAAACAAAGGATAGGCAGTTAAAATCAGTTCAACCAGAACAAAATCTATTTCATACACACATACATACATACATACTGAATAGAAATGAAATAAGAAAATATTATTACTGTCACATAGAATCATTGCCTTAGAGGTTGAAGATAATGGTTTTTCTATGCTTTCTGTTATAAGTTAATAGAAGCCCATAAAGTAGGTAATAATGACAAAGAGCAACTGTCCTGGGATTAGAAGGAAATGAATTTCTCTAGCTCTTCATTCAGACAACACATTTGAAACCCTGGAGAATGAGGCATTTGGGGATTGTGCTCTGAGTCAAGTAGAAACTAAAAAACAAAAACAAAAAAATCGCAGGGTTTTGTTTTGTTTTTATTTATTTATTTATTTATTTATTTTAATTGTAATTGTTGACAAGTACAGTTTTCTGTCTTTTACTCCCATCCCTGCCTACCCCCCCGCCCACCCCCCTCCCATTTCCACCCCCCTTGTTTTTGTCCATGTGTCTTTCATACTTGTTCCTGTAATCCCTTCCCCTTTTCCCCTGAAATTCCCTCCCCTTTCCCTTCTGGACACTGTCAGCTGGTTTTCTATTTCAGTGTCTTTGGTTATATTTTGCTTGCTTGTTTTGTTGGCGGGATTGCAGACTGGTACAACCACTATGGAAAACAGTATGGAATTTTCTCAGAAAAATCCCAGTTTTTTATAAAAGTAACTTTCTCTAACTTACTCACAGCCTTGATTGAGGAGATAAATCTATTAACAGTCTACTGTTTGGGGGACAATCTGTGATTTACTCTTCCTGCTTTTTTTTTCCTTCTCTTAAAAACTTACTATGTTAGTTTCAATCCTGAAAGCAGAGCCTGAAACAAAGACTTGATTGCCAGTAATTTTGAGGAGCTTCTGATTTTAAGGGACAGAAGCACAGAACAGGGCAAGTGAAAACGGAAAGGTAAAAAGGCTTATTCCAGGATGCATTACCAAGTTGGCCACCAATCAGGTGGCGGGCACTGCAGCTCATGGCACATTCTGAGGAGCCTTATGAGATGAGTCAGAGCTATTTGCCTAGGGGGTGAAAGACAAAAGTAGTTTACTGTCAGTTCCCACCCCCATTTGGACAAGGTTGACTCCTGAGATATTAACCTGCCAGCACTTCTGAATGCTTTGCAGGGTCCCAAGAATGCCATACACAGTGTGTCAGAGGATTCTCAGGGCAGTCAGAGGCTGGTACATGACCCAAACAGGCAATGTTGGATTGCATTTGCAGAGCTGGGGGAAGCTTGGCTGGAAATGGTCCCCTCACTGCAGCGGAGGTGGAGTGCCCAGCGGGGCCCAGAACATGGAAAGGTGGGCACCACAGTTGTCTGAGACACCCATCTTCATCCTTATGCAGCCTGGATTCTTTTAAACTGCCCATTTAGGGTTTCCAAACATGTCATTCTTGCCATTTTCCAATCCCAAGGTGATTTTATCTCTCATATATGACCCTTATTTTTCTGATACCAGATAAAACAAAATAAAGATATGTTTAACTTTAAATACTTAAAACAATTTAAATAGCAGCTTCAAAGAGAGCCCACACAGCAACGTTTTGAATCCCTCCACCTTATTCAAGGAATGCCATTCTTGGTTTTCCTTCATTTATCCCAATCCTAAAATTGGGCAAGTGACATGAAACACCATCCTGAGATCCTATCCAATGATACTTAATGGAATAATTTTTCTAATATTTAAGAACATTTCAGTTGACTATTATTTGACAGTCCTGAAGGTAGGAAATATTTCCTCAGATCCTCAGTATGAGCTAACCATACGGAATGAAAGCTTTACTTTAACATTTGTCTTTGGAACTGCCGCTTACCGCCATATGCATTTTTATATGTATTTTATTCCTGCCCAAAATGCTTGTTTGTGATTGTTTATGCGTCCAAATACAATTTTAGGTGATTATTTTGTTTCTGTGTTTGGAAAATAACACTACATCACTGAGACATATTAACCTTATTAACCGTGTAACCGCCGTAATCTTTTGTCCCCTTCCTGAAAGAAGAACACTTTAGCCAAAAGGCTGAGAAGCAGTTTTTTGCCCCCTTTCTTACAGATTGGGTGTAAGCAGTGTGGGTTTCTGCCCCGCAGCACCAGTGTGTAGAGATGCTGCCAAAAGTCAAGACTAGAAAGGAAGCTTCTTATCGAAAAGTGAAGGGGACAATCATTGGAAGTTTATGGCTGGGAACGGACAACTAGCTAAGAAGTATGTTTCAATTCTTAAAGTTTAAGTTAAACCAAGCACTCAGTTTCTAGAACTCATCGGTAAATGTGCCCGATCCGAGCAGCATCAACTACTTTTCTTCCATCTAACACACTGCTGTCACGTCACTGTTGTGCCAGGTGCTGTGGTTGTTATCCCCAGAGGCATTCTTCTCTTCTTTTCAAAAAACTGATTTAGAGGTCGAAAATCTAATAAGTAAACCATAATTCCAGAGTCCCATGTCAAGTCCTGCTACCAGGACTCCAACAGATTTCAAATTTCTTGTTTTGTCAATACCATTTGTCCAAAAGGATTATCACTATTAAAGACAAAATAAATATATACAGATACAATTCTCATTCTTGGAGAGATCATTGTATACATGATAAACATAAGAAAGATATGTACAAACATTTACATAATATGCATTTAGGTGTGAAATCTCCCCAGTATCATTGAAATATTAAAAATGTTATTAATGGAAAAATTGTAAAGGGCTAGAGTAAAACTAGATGGTTTTATGAATTTGGAACAAGAAACAGAAACTGGGAGGTTTGAGTCTGGACTGGTAGAGAGGGGCAGGAAATGCATTTGTCATAAACAGTAATACACAAACAGTCCCACAAGGCGCACAGCATTCTGTCCAGGCACAATGGCATTTTTTCTATTTCCATTAGTCCCTAGTTTTTTCCCCATAGCCATGAGGGCTGGTTTCCATTTGTCTTTCACATCTCCCTTTAGATATCTCTCTGTTGTATAATTTACACTTGTCACTTTCTTGTACTGTATTTTATTTTCTTCAGTTTACCTTAACTGATATTGTCTTGTTTACTTGTTTTTATTTATTATCTGCCATCCTCCACTAACAAGTTAATTGCATGAGAGAACTTCTGTATCTTCTTTATCAGCTCTATTAAGAGCAACTTGAATAGTTGATAACAAATAGTTGATCAACATGAAGTTGATAACAAATCATATTAAATGAGTTGATGAATCTACCACAAATAACACCAGGACCTTTCCTCTTCCCTGGTGGGCAGTGGGAGTTAAGCATGTCTTTATCTCAGAGTCTTTGTGTTCACTCATGGTTTGCTTGACCATGATCTTGCTTAATTTAAAGTTGATTCAAAAAAAACAAAAAATGATGAATAAAATTTTCTTACATCAGTCTTGTAAAGGTGTGAATTTGGCAAAATGGAACTCCTAGTCTTTCATATTTATAGTATAATTTAACATGTATTATGAACATTTAAAAGAATGTTACAGATTTTCTTTCATTTTCTAATAGTATTTTATGAGATCCACTATCATTTTAGAGCATTGTCAAGAGTTTTAAGTTTTTAAATAAATGTGATTGCTGTCATTAAAATTTCTTTTAAGAAACTAGTTGCATAACAAAGTAGCTAATAATTTGTTTTGCATTGATTGTTGTTTAGTTTTTCTAAAGAAGGATATGAAATTTTATTCTGTGAATCAAGACTAAAAGAAACCAAAGAAGTGTTTATTAGGACTTCTAAAAGGAGGGATTTCCCTCACTGATTGAGACAGGAAACATGGAATCCTACGCCCAATAATTCTCTCATTTACTTTTGAAATCACAGACCCCTACTTGCCACCTCCCCTTGAAGATGCATAAGCAACTTGTTAGGCATTGAAGTAAAAAAGATGTGATTGGATAAATGCAAACTTTTCACCACTCCATGAAACAACTCTAATTAATGTCTTAACAATTATAGCTTTGTATTTAAAGAAAAGCACGTTTTTAAAAAAGATATTGAAGAAACTTAAACTACTGCTAAAGAAAAGATAGCTGAGGGTTTTTTGATAACTGTTTTTAAGAATATAAAAAGCTCTGTTAAAAAGTTGACCAGATGTTTTCCAATTACGTGGAGACAGAACAAATTTAAATGGTAGCAAATGTCAAGAAAACAGATATAAATTATAGCTAAAAAAATCTTCACTGGAGAAAGCTACTGAAATAGAAATTATCTTTTACTAGTTAAATATAAAAGTACTTGGACACAGAGGTTAAACAATATAACCTTGATCAGAGTGTTTCTCCTGGCAAGCAATAGACTAGACACACGAGTCCCCAATAAAAGCGGTTGACCACTACCACAATAACAAGACATACATGCACATTGCAATCCCGTTTTCCCCTTTCACCATGATGCTTTTATTTGGAATCCAGAAAAAAGTAATAATAAGGTGAACATAAACACAGAAAGTATGACTAAGTTAGAGAGGTTTAAGGAGATGGAAATAAATAAAGAAGAAGAATTTAAAGAAAGTAATCTTTGATTAAGAGGAAACCACAGAACTTCTCTCTTGCCCACATCTGAAGTCCTCTACAAACTATCTAAAAAAATCCCAAAAAACAGCTCCTTGAAATTAAAGATAAGCCATTTCGTGTACATGCTTTTTTTCTTTTCTTTTTTTAGTTTTTAAGATAAGGATAAAAAATGAGCATCTACTCCAAAGGCATAGTTGACCCCAAAATGTATCATGCTTTTACACTAAACCTGCTGTGCTCTAATTGTGTTGCCATGGCAGTCACGCCTTTGCATGAACAATTAGGAGCTAGCTAGATTGCAGGACTCTTCTCTTGAAGTGGAACTGAAAAGAATGTCTCAATAAGGAATCAAGATTCTTTCAGGGACTCTTTAATGCTAAGGGAATGCCCTTTTGACTCCCACTTCCTTGAGGCTATAGTTTAGGAGATAAATCTTGGAGCTCATCAAAGAGAAAGAAAGCGTGCGTCCAGAAGGCCCGGCCCAATCACCTTCCCAGCTAGGATCTCAGCTCTGCCTTCATTGCATAAGGCATGGTACCATACTCTTATATCCTCTCTGCCCCACACCCACCTTCTATCTCATCTAAGGACGACCCTAATGCTACATTGTATGCTAAGAAATATATATGAGAAATATGGTCACTTCAACAGGAGCAGAGAAGAATTATTAGTCATCAAGTATTGTAACTACTATGTAGCTAGTAGTGATGATTACTTACACAGAGATGTCACGAGCACCTAATTTGGTGAAGATTTAACTAGCAATAAAAAGACAATGTAGAGTTTGTTGCTTAAAATTACTCTGGTTTTCCACATGAGCCATCGAATATCAATAAAAATATATAAATAAATAGATGCACATTACATTTTAAAATAAGTTCAACCTAATGTTTTAAAGCAGGAGTCACAAACTTTTTTCTAAAGGCCCAGGTAGTAAATATCTTAGCCTCTGTGGGCCATACAGTCTCTGTCGTAGCTTCTAATTCTGTCACTGTAGCACAAAATCAGCCACAGACAATGCATAAAGGGTGTGGCTGTTGTCCAGTAAACAAGCAATGGCTAGATTTGACCACCAGGCATATGGTTTGCTAGCCCTCGACTGAAACTGACACTTTTGGTCATTTTATATTTTGTATTCTCAGATATTCTCTCCTTTCACCTGCTTTGTCAAAACCTCAGATAATGGCCAAGAGAAGGAGGAAAAGCATCTTCTTGTCCAACATCTTCCAAACTCAGGGTCAAGCTTCTTGTCTACCTGCTTCTGCCTCTCCCTGTTGGTTTAAGTTTAAGGCCAGGGTAACTGTGATCTGTGACTTTCCAGTAAGGACACTCAATGAAGCTGCCTGGCTGCTGTGTGTTCCCCTTAGTTCCTTTGGTGCTATGACCTTTAAAGGGACTGGCTGAGGGCAAGCTCATTTCTATCCCAGACAGTCAAACCCACAGGGCCACATCATAGCCTTCCCCACAGGCAAGCTTCCCAGCCATACCATATGTAAACCAAGAGCAGCTCAGGAAAGCTGATTCTCAAGATTCCAGGTGTTTAACCCTGGCTGGTGTGTAGCTCAGTGGTTGAGTGCTGGCCTTTGAACCAAAAGGCCACCAGTTCAATTCCCAGTCAGTCCACATGCCTGGGTTGTGGGCCCGGTCCCCAGTAGGGGGTGCGGGAGAAGCAACCACACAGTGATGTTTCTCTCCCTCCTTCTCCCACCCTTTCCTTCTCTCTAAAAATAAGTAAATAAAGTCTTTTTTAAAAAAGGGTTCAGGTGTCTGACTGCACTCACCAAGTTGCCTTGGGTGGCTCCTGTGGTGTTTTAGAGGCCTCCTTGTTCCCCTCTATGTTTACTGTTACCCTCAACTATCTGACATCCCCCATCCTCAACTTAGGCCACAACCCAGAGAGCTTCCTTTAGTCTTAGATCTTGATATGTTAAAAAGAGAATATAGACACCTAAAATATCCTCTCTCAAAATAATATTTGAGTTTGAAGCTTATATTACACGTCAGAAGCTGAAATTACATTTTCTCTTTTTTATTCTCAAATCAGTCCTAACTTACCCACCCCATCCTTGTGATAGTTTAAGTAGATAAGCCAGTTAGGATAAAGGTCACACACTGAGACCTTTGTTCAAAAGGGCAAATGAGTGCATTGTTCCAAACTATTGTTCTGTTATATGTTACCTTTCGTTTGTTCAAAACCAGCTTTCTAGGGTTGGTGTTGTTATTGTAGTTTAGTGATAAACTAAGGTGTGGAGAATATGTTAATGCTTGCTCAGCTACTGTATAAGGAAAAGGAGACACACCTTAGTCTCTGTCTCCACTCACACGTCTCACCCCACAGCAGTTCTTGAAAGATGGAGAAGCTAAACAAAGGTGAAGAGCGTGGTTCTGAGTTCTGGCCTCCAAGTCTCAGTATTAGTTCTGACCACTTGACAACTAATGAACTCTCAACCTCTGCACAGGGTCACTGAGATTAAATGAGATAGCTGTTATAACAGCTTTCTTTTATCAAGAAAGATACATCTATGTGCCAGGCAGTTTCTAAAACACTTCGATTTAGCTCATTTAACTGTCAAAACAATCCTATAATGTAAGGATTAAAATTATTCCCATCTATGGACAGTGTATAATAAATCCTCATCATACAATGTACCATATGGTATAATAAATGTTCAATAATAATAATTATCTGTTTTATTAGTGCTCTTTTGTTAGAACCCTACCCACCAAAAAACATTTCTGCAGACATCGGTTTCCCCAAAGCAGAAACAATTCTTGGTAGACAGGCTTTGACTGAAGAACAAAGTTTGACGTCCACCTACACCGTCGTTGTGCTCAGCTCCCGTTGTTGGCAACCTCTGTGGGTGCGGGTGTCGGGACACTCTGGCAGTGTCATGGAGGAAATGGAGGGAGTAAACGGGTGTGTACTCAGATGGCCAAGACAAGCTGCCGGGATGATTCAATATCTAGGCAAGACTTTTCTGTTTTCAATTTATTTTTCCATTTGAGTTAGTTTTTCTTCCTAATCCATCTGATGAGTTAAATTTGGACTTTTTTTCATTTTGAATTCTTAGTATCACAACTATATTCCCCTATGTCCTGAGAAGAAGAGATATTGTACTATGGAATGAATCTTGAACCAGAAGCCGAAATGTATGATTTGAAGTTTCTACTGTATCACTAAATATGTGATATTAGTGATCATTTAACTTTACGAGTCTATTTCATAATTCTATCAACTATAAAATGAAACTGTCAGATATTACAAAGATATCTTACAGCTAAAAATTGCCTTAATTATTTTCTGTTATCATCAATGCACATGCTCAAAGATCCCTTCATCTTTAGTCAATGTAAGACTTGGGAATATTTCCATTGTCAACCACCTGGTAATCATTAATTAAGAAACTCTAACTCCAAGCTTTGAATAATGCCATCATTTTTAGAAATAATTACCAATGAATCTCAATTATTTGTTTGATTTACTATTTAACAGAATTGTAAATGGAAGGTATATAAGTTGCTGGTAGAATAACTAATGGTCTTCTAGACCTATCAGCACGTTAATCATTTAATGTTAAAAACAGTTAAAAAGTAGCAATCTCACCCTGGCTGGTGTAGCTGAGTGGATTGAGTGTGGGCCTTCAAACCAAACAACCAAGGTTCGATTCCCAGTCAGGGCACATGCCTGGGTTGCAGGCCAGTTCCCAGCGGGGGATGCATGAGAGGCAACCATACATTGATGTTTCTCTCCCTCTCTCCTTCCCTTCCCCTCTAAAGATGAATAAATAAAATTTAAAAAAATAATAAAATAAATAATTTTTTTAAAAAAACATCAATCTCCCTTCTCATCACTGTATGTGAGTTGGCTTTTGGACTTAATCTATGTTTGCTTCACATCAGTATCTACTGTTAGCAAGTCATAAAATCACATAGTAAAAAATACTATATTATTTTTGCCTTAAGGATCTCATATGTGTTCAAATTTTACATAATCACCATCTATAAACAAACGAAAAAAAAACACTTTGCCCTTCTCCTAGTTTGGGGATTTCTAAGGTTCTGAGTCTTCATACCACAAGGAGTAGAAACCCCACTCTCTCAAACCATTGACCTTATTGTGGTTGGAGATTTCCAGATATTGGGAGTTTGGGTATTGTCATTATATACTGCATATAACCATAGAAAATGTGTCCCTCTCCACTCCATACAAAGAAAGAAAAAAAACCCATGAAGTCAGAATGTTTGCTTGAACTTTAATTCATTCATTCATTCAGTCATTCATCCATTTATTTACTTATCTACTTAAATCGTAGATATTTGTTCCTCCCATGTACCAGAAACTGTTCGAGGTAGCTAGAATAGAAAGTCAAAATAAATTTGCTTGATGCTCCCATGAAGTGTAGGGTGTAATGGGGGAGGAATACAAGCAAAATTACTATGATCTTCTTATAATACTTCTTACAAGTATGTCTGAAAGATGAACAGCAGCTAGGGGAGCACAAAGGAAGAAAGACCTTTTTAAGTTAAAAAATCTTTTAAAGACTGTTTTATTCAACAGGATTTGTACCTTACTTTACTACTTTTTTTCTTATGAGTTCTTTAAGAAAGCTTAATTGTATTTGTGGTAATGCCCATTTATAACATTGTGTCACATAAACACAGAAACTTAAAAATACTTAATGAGCATTTGTTGTATGAAAGCTTTATATCAGTTAGTTCCCCACCTTCACGAAAAAAAATGGACTTTCACTACACAAGTACAATGAAAATTAAGAAAACGAAAATAAATGAAAATCACTTACTACAAAAGAGAACACCTGAAAAATATGTTTTTAGAAATTGAAGGTTAAAGAGGGGCAAAGTGAAAATGAGAAAATGAGTTTCTTAATCTCGTGAAGCCAGATTTGCCTAATGAGCATACAGCTTATGACAAAATAATTGTCCAGTAATTAAAAGACAAAACAAAATAAAAATTAAAATGGAACAAATGGCCTTTTGCACTGTGGCCAATGACAAGCAATGACACATTTATGCTGCAAAATACCACTTACTTTTTGACTGCTCGGTGGTTAAGTGCATAGGTTACACTATGTAAAATTTCCTGCAACCCTGACCCACAAAGGAAGGATAAAGTTTATTAGTGTTACTGCTATATGTGGTGATTTTATATTCAATATTTTAAAAATCTAAGTCTTAAGCCATATACATATGCATAGCAAATATTACAGTTCACAATTACTGTGAGTGCTTGCTACGTGTCAGAGCTTGTTCTAAGTAATTTACATTTATCAGTTCATTTTACATGCACAAATCTATCGGGTACCAGTAGTTATTTTTCTTTGTTTATTAGAATAACTGAGACATGGAGAGGTTAAGGATGTTGCCTGAAAATGTCACAGAAAGCCAGAGGTAGATCCTGGAGTGGAAGCCAAGTACGCTCTGTCCAGAGCAGGTGTTCTCAGTGACCGAATAATGGGCCATGTGTCCAGACGACAGCAGATGGTCTTCCTTTTTACATTTTTTAAAGGTACACCTAGCATGCATTTCACATGCACGATTTTGAGTCATAGATGAACATATGGTGAGTGAAGCAGTTGTCACCTTTTTATCTACTACATGGAGACATTTTTAAAGCTAGAAAAAGACAAATCAGTGATATTGTAGAATACCTACTGGGGCTCAGGCATCAAAGGCAACACCTGAAACACACTTCAGGATGTGTTTCTCTGCTCTCCACACTGAGAAATAAGATTTTTTTTAGTTCACAAAAAGGTAATGAGTCATATTAACATATACACACAGGTAACTTATTTTTCATTCAGAAAGGAGGATATGAGATTTTCTTATTTTATTTATGTAGAAATATGTATTGAGCAATACAGTAAAGAAAGTACTGTGACAGACATTTGTAAAATAACAGGTGTGGAAATGTAGAACAATTTGATACAGAAGCATATTAGTCAACTAGGGCTTCCATAATAAAATACCACAGACTATGTGGCTTAAACAACAGAAATTTATTTTCTCACAATTCTGGAGACTGCAATGGAAGTTCAAGATCAAGGTGTCAGTAGGGTTGGTGTCTGCTGAAACCTGTCTGTCCGGGTTGCAGATGGCCTATGACCGACCACCTCTGTGGGTTTGTGGGGGTAGGAGGAGGAGATGAGCTCTCCAGTGTCTTTTCTTATAAGGACACTAATCCTATCAGTTCATGCCCCACCCTTATAACCAGTTAAGGCCTCAATGTATGACTTTTGGGGGAACAGAAGCATTCGTTCCCTAACACGAGGTAATTATGCATGTGATTTCTTTAAGGATAAACAAAATTAGACCCATGGAAAGTGACATAAAAGACAATCAGAAGAGGTTATTATTTTTGTTGCTGTTATATTTTAAAGGTATATATACAGTGATATGTTAATGTATTTGAAAATAGTGCCATGGGCAATTTAGGAAAAATGCATATGATCAAAATTAACTCAGTAGTAGAAAAAAATAAATACATAATAAAAGTAATTGGAATTGTTACCAAAGAACTAAAAAAAAGGGAGAATCAGGGTGTGCTTGTCTCAAAATCTCAAGGAAAGGTAAACTTCATGCTGCAAGCGCTTCTCAACAATGCTACCTGCTGCATTAAATAAGTATTAATAACAATGCTTAACATCTATTTTGCACTTAAAATTTGTTAGGAACAATGCAAAGCTTGTATTATTTCATCTAATTCTTTACGTAGCTAGCCTAGTCTTACCACCAAAACTTAATCTAGAGAGCCCCATAGCAAAAAATGCAGTCACTTCTAGAGATGTATGCAAAACTACTCAAATAAAATCAGCACCAATTTGTACCGAAGATTAACATTTTGTCAATAATTTAAGGAAGATTTGCCCTGGCTGGTGTAGCTCAGTGGATTGAGCGCGGGCCTGGGAACCAAACAACCATGGTTCGATTCCCAGTCAGGGCACGTGCCTGGGTTGCAGGCCAGTTCCCAGCAGGGGACACACAAGAGGCAACCATACATTGATTATTTCTCTCCCTCTCTCCTTCCCTTCCCATCTAAAGATAAATAAAATTAAATTAAATTAAAAAAATAATATTTTAAGGAAGATTTAAATAAGAAACTAATACATTTTAAAGACCTAATAAGAAAAATCATACTCTTAGAAGTAAGAGGACATAATGAAAGCAAGTAAGCGAGAAAATAAAATCAATAAGTGACTTAAAGATAAAATAGAACACAACTTCCTTAACATAAGAACAGTATCTCTACCTTACAAGTACAAATGTGCCGAAGATGGCAATCACCATTCTTATTTTTAACCTTATTCCAAAAATTTCAAGCCATGAAAAATGTATTTACCTATTGAAAATTTAAAAAGTATATACATTGTTTATAAAGGCTATGCATATATATCTTTTAAAATATACTGCATTTATTATATTTTTCCTCTACCATTTATCCCTTTAATATCCCTGCCCCACTTCAACCACCACACTGTTGTCCATGTCCATGAGTACATTTTTCTTTTTCATTCAGTCTGTCCACTCACTAACCACCCCTCCCACTAGCTGCCGTCTGCTCTTCATCTATGAGTCTGTCTTTTGATTGTTAGTTCAGTTTGTTCATTAGATTCCATGTATGAGTGGAATCATATGGTATTTGTCTTTCTCTGGCTGGCTTATTTCACTTAGCATACTGTTCTCCAGGTATATCCATAGATTACCTTGTCACAAAGGGTAAAATTTTCTTCTTTATTATGGCCGAGTAGTATTCCACTATGTAAATGTTTCATAGCTGTTTTATCCACTCACCTACTGACGAGCACTTGGGCTACTTCCATATCTTGGTGATTGTAAATAATGCTGCAATGAAGCTAGGGGTTCTTATATTCTTTCAAACTAGATTTTGGGTTTCCTCAGATAAATTTCCAGAAATGGGATAACTGGATCATAAGGCAGTTCTATTTAAAGAGTCAATAAAACCAATGTGAAATTTTTAGAATTAGTAGTCCCATAGAGTGTCCAATAAAGTATAAATTGCAAAATTATTGGTTATGCTTTATTTCAGAAATGATCAAGAAAGTGAGGAAATATAAGATATTACCAACCTTTACTCTGGGATATGGAAAATGTTAATAGTAAGAAATGTTTTCATTGAGAAGAAAAAATAATTTTGATGTGTCATTGTTTTCAAATATTTAAATAGACATAATAAAATATTTCTTCAAAATGCTAACCATTTGTTTTTTTTAATATTTTATTTATTTATTTTTAGAGAGATGGTAAGAGAAGGAGAAAGAGAGGGAGAGAAACATCAATGTGTGGCTGCCTCTTTTGCACCCCCAACTGGGAACCTGGCCTGGAACCCAGGCATGTGCCTTGACTGGGAATTGAACTGGCAACCCTTTGGTTTGCAGGCCTATGCTGGTGGAGCTAACCATTTGTTTTTTCAAGGATGGACTTAACAAAAAATAGCACCAGTATTATTTGGAAGAATAAACAGCACATGTAGAATTCAAGAAAAAAATTAGAAAGGGTAAATTAATATAAACAATATAAAATATGACATATCACTATAACCAACAGATAAATCAATGGAATACATATGTATCCTTAAAATAAATTCACAGCATCTGAAATTATTTGACAAATAAAGCATCATTAAACAATATGCAAAGGAAAGATTATACAATAAATATTATTGGGAAGAATTGGCTATGTATTTGAAAAATATATTAAGGTTTTCTGCTATATATAAAGTATGTAAATATTTCCAAAGAAGTTGAAAGTCACATAAAACCATTTATAATTAAAACTTAGAACAGCATATTGACTTGACTGATCTTTAGTTATGAAATATTTCTAAGTATATACAAAAAGAAGCAATGGGGAAAGATATATACTTGGCTATATAAAATTTAATAATTTTTGTGTACCCGAAACACCCCCCAAAAATCAAAGGACAATTTACCAAAAACTTTGAAACAAATATGAATTTGAAAGATTGAAGGGATATTATCATTGATAAGTATAACTGGTAAAAAAAAATTCTCTCAACTCAGCAAATTAAACAGTAAAAGCAATTTGGAAAATAGACAATTGGTCAGTCCAATTATAAATAAATATGAATAATCAATAAATATAAATTTGCTAGTTATCAAAAGTGAATAAGATGAAAACCTAGTTATAATTCTCAATCAAATTCAGAGAAGCACATGTACCTTAAAAGATGGTACTCAGAATGTCTAGATTCTGACAGAGTTCTTTCCTTTAAACAAGAAGATATGAGTTCCTACATCCTCTTTAAGGATGTATATGTAACATTGAAACTGTTCATGCTCTTTCATCTAGCTTTCCCCTTTCTCTACATCAGTCCTAGGGAGATGCTGTCATCATAGATTCACTGTATAAATCACATATTGTTATAATAGTTACATCAGAACAAGAGTGAAATATTGTTTATGACCAATAATCAGCAAATGGTGAATAAATTATGGTACATTCATATAGAGAAAAGTTATCCTGCCATTAAAAATCAATTTCTTTTTTGGGGACATGAGCAAAATGCTCACAACTTAAAAAAATAGGCAAGAGAATAAGATATCTATTCTCAGTATTGTGTAAAACGAAATAGCATACATTGTTGCTATTAAATCTAGATAGGTAAATAGTTAAGATAACTGCACGGGTCTACACAAGGCTAGAAAAACAGACAAATTATTTCTGTTATTTCTGTGAGTTGTGTTATAGACTGCTTACATTTATTATATTTGTGCATTTTCAAAACAGTAGACAGTAAACATTAAGCTAATACAAAGGTTCAGATTGTCACATAAGATTCCCATCAATCATAGATTACTTCCTATCAAACTTTACCAATATTTGCAACCCGTGAAGAATCAGGGAGAGGTCGGAAACATCCTGCTAATCTCCATAGTCCCTCCTTTTTGCATTATACATTGTCTCTGCTCCAGAATAACAGGGGTCCTCACACAGTGCGGAGCATTTGTATTGTAAAACATCTCTATTTTATACTTAAGTCAGCTAGCCTGTGATCCCTCCTGACTACCAGGGAGATGCTTCTAGGGAGTGAAAGGAAAGAAAGAAGGTGACCTGGTCTAATGTCCTTGTAAACATGATAGCTTTGCCGCCAGGCCAAGAGACTCAATATTTTCTAAATCTAAACTTGGATGGGTTTATGAAGCATGGCTTCCAAGAGCACATCACATAAGCTACACTCTCTTAACTCCTTACTACCCATCATTACTTTATAATAAAACTGTTTTTGAAAGATTAAAACATGGTGAAAATACATTCAAGTCACAGTATTTACTATGAATTGGAGGAGAGCAAGACCAATATCAGTGGTAACAGTTAGTGGTCCATTTTGACTAAGTGACAATAGGAAGGAGAAAGTGAGATTTAATAAATACTGTAGCATTTCATTTTAATTGACTAAATATAGTGATTGACTAGACATTGGGTTAAGGGAGTGGAAGGAATAATATATGATTTTCAGTTGGAGGCTTATTCAGGTTTGTGGGTGATATAGCTATTTGTAAAGAGAGGAAAAATAGGGGCAATGTTTGTGAAGGTGAAGGTCCTTCAACAGAAGATATCATAACTGTGATTATATTTAAATTATAGTGAAAAGTAACAATTAGAGATATAGAAGTTGAAGATTTGGGAAAAATCAGAGATAATCATTGGAATGAGGTTACTTTGTTTATTTAGATTCCAGAATTATGAGGAGGGATCAGCCTTCACGGGAAATCAGTTGTCTTTTTCCACTGTGGTGGGAGAGGAAGAAACGAACATGTTCTCTTTTAATATAATCTCTTACCATGTTTGCCAAATACGGCACTTTCTTTTGAGCATTCAACTACTTGGTAGTTTAGGGTAATGTAGGCTACAGAGAAAGATGCCGATGGGGTTGGTGTAATTATGTACTATAATAGAAGTCCTCCCCTCTATGGACTTGAATATTCATATCTCTAAAGATCAAGCATTTCTCACTTGTGGGTTTTTTACATCTAAATTCCTCCTTTCTGCCGTTTTTCCAATATCATCTTCTGTTAAGTATGTTAATCAATCAGTTCATTTTCAGATTATTCAGTTGCAAGTTGATTAAACTGGTTTCTTTCCTACAGTCTTTTTGGCCACGCTTTTATCACATTGTCTCTTAGGCTGTTGACTTATTTGTGGCTCGTCCTTCCTATTTTAGTTCTTACTGTCCTATTTTCTTATTGTAGGTTTAACTTGAAGTTTCAGAAGCTCCTCATTAATGACAGTGATGTGTTTTTATTTAATCCTCTTAAAGCTGGTGCTAATTAGTTTCACATGAGTTCAAAAGATGATCACCCTGCAAAATTTGGTCTGATCAGAAACTGTTGTCATGGTAATGCCCTATCTAATGCAGTATTTATCTCTAGAGATAGATATTCTTTCTTATATTCCCGCAACTTTCTTCCTAGTACCTGTTAATGTCCTTTGGTATATGTGATGTTTTGTTTCTATTTTCATAACTGTAAGAGCAAGAATTTTATGTTGGAAAGGGTGAAGGAAGGCACCAAGGAAAGTAGAGTTTGTTTTTCATGGACTCACTCTCTTGCCCTGCAAGCTGGACTAAACCTTCAGCTGTTAGCAGAGAACCAGAAATTAAAGGCCATTCTTCTCTTCTGGAAGAGAGATAGTGTCTCAGCCCAGTCAAAGCTACCGGAGAAACAAAGTTTGATTCAAACGGCCAGTTTTCCAACTGCAGTGTGAACCCCAAAACACTGGCACCCTAAGAGGTAGAGGTTAGGGAAAGCTGGATTGGGATTTAAGACCCACACATTCGACGGGTAGTAGCAGAGATGAGGCTGCATCAAGGGGTTCTGAGGCTTTTAGTAGACATAGACCATGAAGCACAGAGTGGATGGGGACTGCACTGACAGACAGGTCTAAGGTCCAGATGAAACTCCCGCCACCTTTTACAGACACAACTGAGAAACACCTTAAAGAAGAGAAGTTCCCAGTAGTAAGACCAATGGAGAGCAAACCATCATAATGTGCTCATTTTATGTAGTACTCTGGTGAGATCCAAGGAGTTTGGCATATCAAATTTATAGAGAGGGCATTTTTTTCTGTTTTAAGTAATTGTTAAAATAAAAACTTGTACATACTTTAGAAATATTAACTGATGATTATGTGAACACATTGTAAGATTAACTGAAATTTTAATTAAATTAGCCCTTTTCTCCACCTTTATTGTTTTTGGGCAGCTTGGCTCTGTGAGGGAAGTTATTTTTAAAGCTGACTCAACAAAGCAGCACAAAGAATTCGTCAGAAAGAGACTGTGACTAGCAGGAGCACAGCTCTCGAAGAGTCTTTGGATTAGTGATTGTGAATGTGTCAATAATCTTTAGTATTTATTTGCATTGGAAACACCCCAATAATATAACAAAGCTAGACTTCTCCCTGTTCTTATTCACTCTCTCATACTCTCTTGAGGACGGGAGGAGAGTTACCTAAAACTGCTACTATTCTGGACCCTACATTCTTGGCCACTGGTTTCCAGAAAAAGAGCGAGGAAGATGTATTGGTGAATCTAGTTTGTTCTAATGAATGGTAAATGACTTCACAGAAATAGATATTTTTAAAAAAATTGATTCCTGTAATTTATAGATTTCTTTGAATTATAAGCTGGAATCTCAATTTTCAACACATATTTTTAAAGCAACATGTTTTGGAGTCTAGCTACCAGTGTCCACATCTCGACTGACCACTTTGTGATATGCACATCAGTTTCCTCATTTGTAAAAAAAGAACATAATTGTTGTATGTATTTAACCTGGTCAATATGGGATCTAAAGGAACTGATATTTGCCCTGCCCAAGTGGCTCAGTGGGTTGGAGCATCATCCCATACACCAAAAGTCAAGGTGTTTGATTCCTGGTCAAGGCACATACGGGAGGTGACCAATCTGTTTCTCTCTACATTGATACTTTCTCTCTCTCTCTCTCTCTTTCTCTCTAAGCAGATCCTCAGGTGATAAAAGTAATTAATTAATTAATATTTAAGTACTTAGAACCATGTTTGGCACATAGAATGTGATACATATTTATTTGTTAAATGAACAGAAAGAATTTTGTCCAAAGATTAAATGATAAAACCTATATAAAAGTCTTAGCCTGGTGCCTACTGAGTGAACACTCAATGATTGTTAACTACTAGATCACTAAAAATCATTTGTTTATCACAAGGGTATGCCAAGCCTAACTAGGCACTAGGGATCAAATCCTGAGAAAAAATACCCAATATATACCATATAAGCCCAGTTACTGTTAAACAGAGGTGGCAATATTAATTAAATAATCACA
The DNA here is from genome assembly GCA_004027735.1 of Carollia perspicillata. NCBI lineage: Eukaryota > Metazoa > Chordata > Mammalia > Chiroptera > Phyllostomidae > Carollia > Carollia perspicillata. The sequence goes on from PVKM010004389.1 coordinate 51,191, forward strand.
CAAACACAGGGAAACTTGCTACTGTGGTAACTGCTATGCAACAATGACACACGGTACTATGAGACGTGAACTGGGGCCTTTGCTCTGGTGGGGCAGCAGTGTTCGGAGGTTGTCAGGAATCCCTGGATAAGCAACTCCCAGTGGAACTGAGAGCCGAAAAGTAAAAAGTAGCAAATCAACACAGATTTTCCAGGGAACACAGAGGGAAGAGCTGGTATGGTGACCCCTTGCAGGAGGTCCCAGCATGCCAATGCAGAGAATGCAAAAGGGAGTCCGGCATGCACTCAGGCTGGGCACAGGGGCACAGTCTCCAACATGCAGGGTGTTTAAACCACATTAAGACTTTTTGACTTTATCTTGAAAGCAGTTGGAATTCACTGAAGGTCCCTGAACAGAAGCATAACATGTGATCTCTGGTTTGAAAAGATCACTCTACTTCTGGGACTCTCCAACTTTAGTGCCTGTCACAATCACTGGAAGGACCCTTTAAACTGGAATGCCTTATCTCAGAGCTTCCGATTCCATCGGTCTGGGTTTGGGTGGGAGAATTTGCATTCCTAACAAGATCCCTGTTGATGCTGATAATGATGCTGTCAGTCTCAGGACCACAGTTTGAGAACCACTCGTCCTCTGCACTGTGAATGAAATGAAAGGATTAAAAGTGAATGCCTGGTAGACAATTTAAAAAGCAGTGTTAGTGGTCTCTACAAGGGATGATAGACATTTAACCTACGGAAATGGAGAGAAGTCAACTAATCTAAGGAATGGTTAGGAGGCAAAATTGGCTGGATTTGGTGCTGGGTCAGGTGTAAGACTGGAAGGACAGACATATCAAGGAGAATACACTGGCTTAATTGTGCTACTTTGTATATGAGAGGAAGGGAGCCTTCAGAGTCGGGTGCATAGCATCAGGCCAATTTGAGAGGTTTTTTTTTTTTTAAAGGCTTTCATTGACTTTCACTGGCTGGCTACTATGGGTTAAAATGTGATAATAATCATAGAAAGCACTGGAACTGACAGCCAAGTTATAAAAGACTGTTAGCCTTCAGAGAAGCCAGAAAGCGTGTTCTGGGAAAATGCCAAAAAAGCAGCACCTGGCTGTCTTTGTGGTATTCCCTATGGGCAGGCAGCACATGGGCCAAGTTACTCTTGGGCTCAGTGTCAGATCTGATTGTTCCTTCTCAGCTGAAGACATAAATAGAGCTTCTAATTTGAATAAAGACAAC
>PVKM010004390.1:0-52396 GCA_004027735.1 Carollia perspicillata
TATTTGTGAATACCGACATTCTCTTTTCTGCAGATTAGTTATTTAAAAACCATTTTATTTATATTATCCCACTTTGCCAGGGTGCTAGAAAACCAAAAGAATTAAAACACTTTGCTTTTACAACATTCTTGGATCTTCAACGGCATTTAAAAACAGAGCCATGGCTTAACCACCAGGCAGAAGGTGAGGGGTGTTTCTGTAGAGCTGGGGTAGAGTGTTAGTTGTAAATGCTCCTGAGTATAGTCAGTTCTGTGAAGTCACGTGTGTTTGGGGGCGTTTGGCTGCAAGTAATGGAATACTTCACTAAAAGCGGCTGAAACAATGAGGGCATTTAATTCTTGCACCAAGCAAGTCTGGAAGGAGGCTGCTCCAGGCCTGGCTGGCAACAGCGATGCTTCTTTGCCCATTTCTTGGCTTTCCTTCTCCATAACTCCACATAGTATTTAAATCTATTTTCAAATAAAAAAGGGTGATGTTCAGGAAGCCCTGGAATTCACCTCAAGTTCTTACAGCAGGAGGAAGAGAGGGGCTATCTTTTCTTGTCTCTCTCTTTTTAATCAGGGAGGAATGTTTCCCCCCACAGTTCTGCCAAGCCCCCTTCCCAAGCCCCTTTGCTTGTCACAGGTCAGAGCTGGGTCACCTGCCTACCCCTTGTCCCTGGCAGGGAAGAGAGATTACAGGATGAGTTTAAACCAATAATGACTCATTTCCTGGAGCTGGGCACACTGACTCTCTGTGGAACAACCAAGGAAAAGGGGGTGAGCGGGGTAGTGGGATGGTTATGGTAGATAAGCAGCAGCATCTGTGATATCTGGGGGCCTTAGCCGGTGACAGATGAGACATCGGTCCCCAATGCCTGCGCTGGTCATTGCTATCCCAAGGATGCAGAAAAAAAAGAAATGTCCGTTATTTGTTACATTGCTTCAGTTGGGTAAAGACCTCAGACTTGATACTGTGTAATATGTGGCTTTGTAAGAGTTAGGCCACAGGACAGGCTCCTTCCTTAGAAATAACACTTGGCCAAATCTCATAGTTGTTTTAATAAAATCCATTTTCAAGTAAAAAAGAAGTGGAATCTTGAGGTCCCTGGAATTCACTCCCAAATGACACAAATACAATAAACCAAATGGCTGAAATCGCTGACACACAAACTTCGGCCAAAGCGAATACGCTTGCTCTCAGGCTGCGATGGGAAGAGCAGCGAACTGGACGGATGCTCGAGGCACCGAGAGCACCGATTCACAAGACGAGGCTCCTCGGAGCGGGCAGACGGTGTCAGTAAACAGGGTTAATTCACCCACACAGGCAAGAGCCTCAACAGTTCCGTATGTGCTCTCCTGTCCACACTTTTATGGGCTTTCAAAGGAGCGAAATGAAAGGCCGAGAACTCTACATGTCACCCCTGCCCCCTTATTGATAGCATTTGTTAGCAGCAACCATGCCTGCTATTGAAACTCTTCTGAAGAAGGGTGGTTAGCTGATCTAAACAGAAACTGCTCTGACTTGGCTGGCCTGAGAGCAAGGGCTGAGGAGCCACTTACAATAGTAGCAAACTAGAAGGCAGAGCTCAGCAGAGGTGACCTGAGGCACCAGTACTTCCTAGTCCTGGGGACGAGGTAAAGAGCAGGAGCACAAGGTGCTGGCGCCCAGGACCGAGGCAGCTCACTGCCCACGTGGATCACGGGCTGGAATCCCTCTGAAGTGACCGATGGTTGGCGCGGACCCCAAGTGCTGCTACCCCTCCCTGCCCATGACCCGGGAAGCAAAGGGTTACCAACAGGACAAAAGCCACTTTCTCAGGCCCCCTTTCCCAGAGCTGGCTAGGCCCCCAAGCATGACGGACACTAACTTTTTATGAGCCTTTATCCTCAGGACTAGAAAATTACTGGAGGTGCCCTGCAGGCACAGAGGCTCTGGAACCCACGCAACAGGACAGACCAGACCACAGAGACCTGACCACCTGATGCGCACACTCTGCTCCCAAAGATAACATTAAAACAAGCTGCAGCCCGGCTGAAACATCCTGCTCTACAGCCACCCCCTTCCCCATGAAAGCCCGAAGCTCTAACCCCTCGGGGCTGGCACCTATCTCCGCACCTAGCCCCTTCCCTCCATTGGGAAAGTAAAAATAAAAACCCTGTCTTCTCTGCACTTTCTTCCCTTTGTGAATTCTTTCGCAGCCCACGTCACCGACCACCCTAACAGTGACTCAACAGAGGCTTCCAGGATTCTGTGCTAGTCCAAGGTTTAAGGAGAAACAAAAGCGGAAGTTGAAGAGGGCTGTGTAAAAGCTTCCACCTTCCCTCCAAACCTGCTCTCCCCACACTCCTCTGCTGTGGCTTTGGCTCAAACCCAGAGACAACGAACTACACACCTACTCAAGTCTTCCCTGCCTTCTCTTCTCTTCCCATGAAAGAAGCATCTACCGGAGGCCAGGCCCCACACCTCTGTTCCACATCTTACCCCCTCACCACATAACTTCTCAAGGTTCCCACTCCTTCTGTTCCCTCTTTTCTCTCTTGCTTCATCAGCCCCAGACTCTCCTCTCCACAAGCATTTCTATCAGCATCAAGACACGCTCTGTCATTTCCCGTTGCTAAACACCCCCAAACCAGCCAACCAACCCACCCACCCACCCTCACTATTGCCTGAACATCTCCCTCCAGCCTCCACCCCATTTTTCTTGTCTTTTTTATGGCAAAGGTTCTCAAAAGAGTAATTTATACTTGCTTTTAAATGAAACAGAACTTGTCAAGCAGCACATCCTTGTCTTCCTTTTTCAACAGCTCGGCAGCCTTTGCTTTCTTTTGGAAATGGACTTCGGCTGCTCTGACACCAGGGCCCCTTGCTGTTCCTACCTCATCAGCTGCTTCATTCGGCCTGTTCTGCTGACCCTGCTCCTTTCCTTGACATCTGCATCGGGCTCACTACTGGGCCTTCTCCTTCTCTGTTTCTGTGCCCTCTCTCTAGTCTCGGTGATTGATCCAGTCACCAGGTTTTAAATAGCACCACAGAGCGATGATTCTAAATTTATATTGTCTGCTGCCTCAAACTTTCTTCTGAGCTGCAGACACAGGCAGCTACTGGTCATCTTAATATCTGCCCAAAGGTGTTTAACGGGCATCTCGAACCTACATTTTAAACATTTTAAAATTGGGTTGTTTTCTTACTGTTGAGTTTTTAGAGCTCGCTTTATATTTTGGGTAGCAGTTCTTTATCAGATATGTCTTTCGCAAATATTTTCTCCCAGTCTGTGGTTTGTCTCATTGTCTTGACAGTATCTTTTGCAGAACAGAAGCTTTTACTTTTAAGGCAGTCCAGCTTGTCAATTCTCTCTTCTATGGATTGTGTCTTTAGTGTTGTATCTATAACGTCATCACCATACCCAAGGTCATCTGGATTTTCTCCTTTGTTGTCTTCTAGGAGTTTGATAGTTTTGTGTTTTACATTTAGGTCTCTGATCCATTTTAAGTTACTTTTAGTGACGGGTGTAAGGTCTATGTCTAGATTCATTTTTTTTTTTTTTTTGCATGTGGACGTCAAGTTGTTCCAACACCATTTGTTGAAAAGACTCTCTTTGCTTCATTGTATTGCATCTGCTCCTTTGTCAAAGATCAGTTGACTATACGTACGTGGCTATTTTGGGGCTCTCTGTTCTGTTCCATTGATCTATTTGTCTATTCTTTCACCAATGCCATGCTTTCTTGATTACAGTAGCTTTGTATTAAGTCTTGAAGTCAGGTAGTGTCACCTACATTCAAAATAGATTCTTGGTTTCCACCTCCACACATATTTCATACCTGCTGCTTCCCCATCTCGGTAAATGACACCATCACGCATCCAGTAGTTCACACTACAAACCTAGGAATCATTCTTTTTTTTTTTTGACATAAGGTTTTTTTTCCAATTACAGTTTACATTCAATATTATTTTATATGCGTTTCAGGTGTATAGCATAGTGGTTAGACAACCATATGCTTTACAAAGTGATCCCACAGTTACGTCAAATATCCACTTGGCCCCATACACAGTCATCGTGATATTACTGCCTTTTTAATTCTCTATGCTGTCATTTACATCATTGTGACTATTCTGTAACTGCCAATTTGTGGTTCTCAATCCCTTCAACTTCTTTGCCCAGCCCCACAATCCTCCTTCCCCCTGGCAACCAGCTGTCTGTTCTCTGTATTGAGTCTGTTTCAGTTTTGTTTATTTTGTTGTTTAGATTCCACATCTAAGTGAAATCATATGGTACTTGTCTTTCTCTCTTATTTCATTTAGGACAACACCCTCTAAGTCCATCCATGCTGTTGTAAGAAGTAAGGTTTCATTCTTTTTTATGGCCAAGAAATATTCCATCATGTACATGGACCACGGCTTTTTTATTTGCTCGTCTATTTGCTTCCATAACTTGGCTATGGTAAATAATGCTGAAATGAACATGGGGGTGCATACATCCTTTTGATTTAATGCTTTGGATTTCTTTGGGTATACTCCCAGAATATGGGTCATTCTTAATTTCTCCCTTCCCTCTTCTCATCCAATTCATCAGTGTCTTCCTCTAGCAAGTAGATCAAACCAAGTTGCAACTTTCCGATTGTACTTAGCCCATGTTCAGAGTCAATCTTCTTATTGACTGATTGATTGAGTTGAGAGAGAGTTGTTGTTCAATTTACTGATGCATTCATTGGTTGATTCTTCTGTGTGCCCTGACCAGGAATCAAACCCCCAACCTTGGTGTATCAGGACAATGCTTAGTCTAACCGACTGAGCCACCTGGTCAGGGCAAGAGTCAGTCTTACTGGTACTACTATAACTAGTCTCTCCTTGTCATCCTCCGGTCAATAAGCCACCTAAATTTTTCTTTAAAAAAATGGAAATGAGGATTTATCATACATTTTTAACATGCAGCTGTAAATGAAAACACAACCAGTCTGAGCAAAGTGGCTTTTTTTGAGTTTTGTTGAAATCAAACGGGGATGAGATTTCAGGCTAAATTCCTCGGTGGGGAAGATAAAGCCCTGGACCTGCAATGTGGCTCCGGAGTACTGGAAACATGGCTAGTTTGAATCGAGATGTACTGTAGGCATAAAATGCACTCCAGATTTTGAAGACTCAGTAGGAAAGAAAAATATTGAAAACATCTCAATAATTTTTAGGTTGATTACATGTTAAAATATTGGTATTTGGATTTTATAAATAAAATGTATTATTAAGATGCATTATTTCTTTTAAATGGTGGCTGCTAGAAAAATTTAAATCTCGTACATGGCTCGCATTACGTTTCTACGGGACAGAGCTGCCCTGGTCAGTAATGCACGTCCGGTGCACTTCTCCAGCCTCTGACATTGCTGTGTGCTGCTCCCAGGGTCTCTGCTCCATCTGCCCTCTGCATGTCCACCAGCACTTTGCTTCGCTCTCACAGCTGGCTCTCAGAACTGGGAGGACTGGGTAACATGGCAGATGAGTCAAGATCCCAGGTGATCCTCAAAAATATAAATAAGATCATATGCCTGTCTTGTTTAAAACCCTCCAGTGGCTAAGCATTTAAATTAGAATAAAATCCCAGCACTACATCATACATACGAAGCCCTGTGTCATTGAGAACCTTGTACTCAGCACACGTGGGCCACTCCAGCCTCCTGCCTTTTCCCCAGAACGCCAGGCTCTTTCCTGCCTCCGTCCCTGCATTTGCCGTTCCTTCTGCCTGAGATGCTCGTACCCTACTTCTTTTGATAGCTGGATCCTTTTCACTCCTCCTATCTTGGCTTTAATGAATATTTAAAAGTTCTCAGATATGATGTAATTCTAGCTACAATTTTACATTGCCTTCAAATCTTTAATTCAGGCATTTAAGTGAAAAATTGCATAACAATTAGTTATAACCCCATTTATGTAAAAATATGTGTAGATGTGTACATATACACAAATACAACTGTTTAAAAGGAAACACACCAGTTGAGGTTACATTTGTGACCATACTATACATTTTGTCCTGCCACTTACTTTTCACAGAGCAAAATAAGAAATGTTTCTATGCCAGCTCACGTAGATGTACTTGATTCTTTTTAAAGTTTGAAGGTACTCTTTTTTTTTCATTAAATCTCAGCTACAAATGAATATGTCTATTGTTTTTTTTTTAATTACTTTATTGTTGTTAAATTATGGTCATCCACATTTTCCCCCATCATGAAGGTATTCTTTCGTATGGATGTATAATTTGTTCCACCATTTTTCTATATTGATGGCTATTTAAATCATTTCAAATTATTTTTGCCATTACAGTTGAAACCTATGATAGCGGATATAGATTTCAATTCTTCAGATCACAGAAAATGATTTACCTTCCCATCTATGGGAACCAATGTTTTATCAGTTTCTGAAATAATACATACTATTCAATTGTAGTCATCTTGTACATTAACAATTTTTTTGTATGCAATTTATACAAGGTCTGTCGGGAAAAAGTCCGGCCACTGTTAATATAATGAGAATGGTTTGTACAACATCAATGTAACCTGGCAGCTAAGGACAGTGGACTGGAATGCGCATGTGTGAACAATGACAACTTCACTGTACTAGTCGGTGGGGGTGGTAGACTCTGTTGAGCAAGCATGTGTACTGTGGGACCGTCACATGCAAAATGACTGAGCGAGTAGCATCAGATTTTGTGTAAGCTTGAACATTCCTCCATGGAAACTATTCGAACGATTCAGAAGGCCACAGCTAACGGTGATTGGCAGCTTCATCACAACAATGTGCCCATGCATCATGTCTCATGCAGAGTTTTTGGCAAAACATCAAACCAACCAAGTGACTCAGCCCCCCCATATAGCCCAGATTTGGTGCCCTGTGACATCTGGCTTTTCCCAAAACTAAAATCACCTTCGGAAGGGAAGAGATTTCAGACTGTCAGTGACATTCAGGAAAATATGATGGGGCAGCTGACGGCGACTGGGAGAACAGTGTGAGGTCCCGAGGTGCCTACTTTGAAGGGGACTGAGACACCATTGTCCAGTGTACACTGTTCCTTATATCTTCTTCAATAAACGTCTCTATTTTTCATATTACTGAAGGCTGGATACCTTCTGGACAGACCTAGCACATTAATGATCTTCACTATACATATGAAGAACCTAAAGTAGTGACATCTAAGTGGTAGAAGTGGTATCTCAATCTAGATCTGATTAAGCTTTTTTCACCCTAAAAGCTGTGCTCATAACACAGAACAGAAGGTAGAGGCTCCAAATAAGGCATAGAGGAGATAAGAACAGAAAACATCTGCACTTGCTAAGGAAGAGACTAAGCTGCTGCGACAGAAACATGGCGGCTCAAGCACAGTAGCTTCAAGAACATCTGAAGGTTTATTTCTCTCTCCTGTACCAGTCCAGAGGTAAGCAGCCAGGCTACTGGGTGCTGTCTTCCCCAGAGTCCTTCAGAGATGCACATTCCTGCCCTACCGTCACTCCACGGTCCCCTAGGGTACTGTCCTTATGTGAATTATTAATGGATTCTCTAGAAGAATAAAGGCTACCAAGGGGAGCACACATCCATCATTTTAAGGCCTGGATCTGGAATCCACTTTCATTCACATTCCACTGACAAGAACTTACTTAGTCATGCACCTGAACCTAGCTGAGAGGCTGGGAACAAACCGGTCCATAGCAGGACGGCCAAGTGCCCAGCTACACTCTAAATGATGGGAAAAAAAATGCATTCTGGTAGACAACTGGCAGACCCTCGTTTTTCTGAGTAAAATCAACGTTGAAATAACATAATCTGCAAATAACCTCCTTCAAGCAGAGATAGTTATGATCTGAAGAGTGTATTATAAAACTGTATGAAGAGGACTAGAAAATGTGATTGATTGAATGTAATTAAATGAAGATGTGATCTATTCTTCATACTCTAAGGCAAACCAAAGGGGTTTATTTCACCAGAAAAAAATAGGCAATTTTCATGAAGATCAGGAGAGTCAAAGATCACTCTTTATTCATCTTTCCCACACTCCTGCTGCAGGAGAATGAATGCACCGCCCTTACCCGATGGGCTCTGTGGGCCTTCAGGCACCTTGTGAAGGTTTCTTACCTCCTTAGTTTCTTGGTCAAAATGCGAAAGCGACTCTATTGTCCGTAGTAAGAAAGCAGGCAGAGAAGTGCTCCACTGGGAAGGGCATCAAAACAAGCCACTGTCTGGTTTGGGCAGCGTAAACCCAGAATGAAAGGAAGAGTTGGCTCTGAAAATCCCAACTCATGTGACTGGTTTTTCCCGTTCCATTAAGAATTCTGTTGCACACTCTAGAGCTTAAAGGTCTGCGATGCTAAAAAGGCAGATCCCCCCCTATTATCTCCCACTCCTATCTGTCCTTAGAAGAAATGCCGTAATTATTTGTTTATCATTTTACTGCCACCATACAGAAGGACGACTGATAAACTGGCTTATTCATCAAGTAAACAGAAGTATCCTCAATTGGGAATGTCCATTAGACATCCCACAAGTGATTTCCTAGAGAACCTTCACATTGCTGCCTAATTTTACATTCACCAAGCACCTTTCCCTTCTATGATTTGGTCTCTTGAGTGAATACAGATGCTGTAGCACTCCAAATCTAAGTGAGAACTGCCAACATCTACTAAGCACTTAGTAGGTGCTAAGCAGTTTTAGCATTTTATATATATATTCCATTTAGCCTTCACAACAACCCTATGAAGGAGGTTTTATTGTCTTGTCAAGGAAACAGTCTCAGACTAGTTAAGTGACTTGCCTAACCAGGGTCACACAGATAGGATGTGGTACAGTCAGGATTCAAATCCTGGCTTCCTGACTCCTGACTATGGGCCTTTGTTATTTATGTATCACAAACACATTCTACTGTAAGTGAAAGGACTTGCCTTCTAGTTTACAAATTAGACTCTTTAAAGTTTGGAAAGTATTACACGCAGCATCAGCTGACCTGAAACAAATCAAGTCCCTAGATGGCAAGGCCAAGGACCAGATCAGGTACGTGCTATAAACACACCGAAGTGTGGCCTTCAGGTTTTTAAAGTGTGATCAGTGAGTCGCCTTGTTTTTGTATTTCCTGATTGTGACGTGAGCTTTTCAGTGAGATACTAATTTATAAGTGGTTCAGAAATTCATAAGCATGAGGGCAATTCAAGAGCTGTCGGTTTTTATAAGGGGCCCCAAATCAGTTAGGAGACAAAAAAGTCACTCAAAGGTCAAACCTAGTTCTTATTTTATTGCCCGTGTATTTTTACTAGCTTAAAATAGATGAGATCAACTTTCCCAGCTAAAGCAGTTTGGCATTAGAGATAATCAACATTTTTAGATATATCTGGCAAAATAAAAAAGAGCATTAAGTGCATTTAAGTAGACTAATCCAAAAAATATAAGACAGGAAAAGACGGAATTTTCTTTCTCTGACTCTTTGAGGGGGACAGAGGTGTTACAAAGGAGTTTTGAAAATACAAAGACACAACTAGGATGAAACATCAATCTGGACTTAAATGCAGGAAAATTGGTTACTTATGAGGAAGAAGATTTCCTTTTCAAATGGAGCTAGCAAATCCTAAGTGAACAGAAGCTTCACACACAGCTGTGTTAATGATGAAAGGTATCTGTAGTTTTTTGGGGGGCGAAGGAGGGGGTTCTGGCTCTGATCCGAGCCATGCCCCAAGAGCAAGTTACGAAGGTAATATGATAAAAGTAAACTAAATGTCTAAAGGTCATCACAAACTTTTTCCAAATTTGCGCAAAATAAAGCTCTTAACTACAAATTTGGTTAAGATGGAGCTACAGACAGGTGAAAAAAAGACTCACTTATAATCCTAAAAATACATGTGATTATCACCAATATTAAATGTGAAGATATAGGCATACTCTGTTATCAAAATGTAAAAGGTCCTAGAATCCTCAACACTTGCAGAAAATAAAATTTGTACACATATTTAGAATGTTGCGGAACTTCTAATCAAATTAAACAGTTTTAGCATTTAATTTCAGCCCCTAATGAATGTGGTTACCTCAAAACTAACTTCTGTCTCTTATTAATAGTTCTGTTCTGCAATGCAAAATTACACAATCTTAAAGGCTTTTAAATGAGATTTCAAACATATTTAAGAAGTCTATGCAATTTACTTTGGAGAATACTCAACAGCAAAGTATTTGACTTCTTATACTAGTAAAATCCCTAACAATCTACTAATCCATACGTTCCTCCAATATAGAAATACAAGAATTTTCACGGCAAACTAGGTCAACGACACTTGTGCCTGAATTTCATATTTTATTTAGCTCTTTTTAAAATTTTTTTCACTTAGTTTTATTTCTCTGCTGTAGTTTACTAATTTTTATATTTGCAACAGAATATCTTACTCTAGCTAGTTCCTCCTTATCTGTGGTTTTGCTTTCCGCAGTTTCAGTTGCCTGCGGTCAACTGAAGTCCAAAAATATTAAGTCAAAAATTCCAGAAACACTTGAGTTTTAAATCACACACTGTTCTGAATAGCATGATGGATTCCCATGCTGCCTCGCTCTGCGCTGCCCAGGACATGAGTGACCCCGTCATCCAGCATCTCCATACTGTGTATGCTGCCTGCCTGCTGGTCACTTAGTAGCTGTCTCAGTTATCAGATTGGCTAGGAGAGACCACATTTATGTAACTTTTGTTATAGTATATTACAAAGGTTCCATTTTATTATTGTTGTTAATCTATCACTGTGCCTAATCTATTAATTAAACTTTGTCACAGGTATGAAAAACCACAGTAAACACAGCCGTTTGGTGGTGCCCTCCGTTCCAGGTACCCACTGGGGTTCTGGAACACATCCCCAAGGATGGGGGACTACTGCACCTGATTCTCAAAAGGAGCACACTCACTTAAAAGCTTCTAAATTACATGAATCATTCAACCGAATCCTCTTTAAACACCCTTCCTATGTACAGCCAGAGCTCCTTTAAAATCTTTTTTCTTGCCTTTTGTGCTACGTTAAGTTTCCATGTTAAGTTTGTGTGTTTTAATATTTCCTTATCTTTAATGTGACAAAGTAAAACAACAGAATAAAGGGCTAACCCAGGTATGAATCTGCATTCCACTGAAATGGCCCTATAATCACAGAGGAGCACAGAAGGACCGTGGCTGGGGACAAGGGAGGGCTTGCAGGAGTGTCACTGGGGAGAGAAAGGGCGCGTGCAGGGAGGCCCGAGCTCGAAGACTATCGTGTAAGAGAAGAAGGCTAAGGGCCAATTGGTCCCCCCATGACTAACTCATCATTATTTTCTTCCAGAATTTCCTATTACAATTTTCCAAAGTGCTTAACTTACACACACACTAAAATTTCAACTGGTCTAAAATATTTTGATAGCAAGTATAAAAAAGTTTTTATTTTCAAGGTCTAATCTTTTTAGTGATAAACGTTTACACTCACTACTGAATTTAAACAAAAACAACCACCAGACATGAATGGGTTAGTTTTCACAATAACTTCATAATCTCAAAGGAAAGATTAAAAATAAATACTCTCTTCCACATGGTCAGAAGAACAACAACGATCCTTTAGTTTTTGAAGCAGACTTTTTTTTACATTATTTTGCTTTTGGTCCCAGTCACTCATGTTATATCCTTTGTAGCATCACTGTCATCGTCCTTCAATAAATGTCTATCTACAAATTAATTAACTTTCTTGAAACAAATCCCTGGTATACTATTCTTCTGATTCCCATGAAAGACTCACTTTTTAGATACAATTGCAGCCGCCCCACGTTGCCAGTTACTGTGTCACACACACGCCTTAAAATTCCGTAATCAGCAACCACCAGGTGCCGTATCGCACTCAGCACACCACAGCCAGTCAATACAGACATCCCCGAACACACCGAGGCTGGTTTTGTCAAGTGTTTTATTGAGTGTAGACATCTGGAGTACTGTAAAACATGCATTATCTGTAGATTCAGAAAGGAGCAAGCCACATTGTCCTCACTGTCAGTGGTGTCAGGCTTGGCGTACATGATGGAGATTAATGAAGTATCATGAGAGTAATGCGGTTCCTGGAAAGCTTCTGCAGTTTGGAGTGGGGTCTCAATCATGTGAAAAGGAACGCTGCTCACGTTAGAGAACTTGCATTTGTCATCAGAGGTACCCAGCGTTTTAATTTTAGAACAAATAAAAATAATTCTGTTTGTAGAAGATTCCCACCCCCCAATTCTGTTTGTCCCTTCAGTTTCAGAAATTTTAATTAAAAAAAAAATCATACACCTTTTGGAAATTGTATGTTTGTCTGAGTAATAACTGAAATTTATTTCTTCTTCGGTTGCTGAGGTGTATTAAATTTGAAGAAGATAATATCTCCATCTTCAACAACATAATTTCTGCCTTGTTGCCGGTACTTTCCAGCAGCCTGCAAATAGGAAATACAGGAGAAAGGGATTACTGTACAACTAAATGCATAAGGCACAAAGTATTATACTTATTGGGTCACATTAAAAAAATAGGGATACATACAAGTTTAAAACTAGACTCGGAGAGAAGCAAAGTATTCCTGATTTGGGCAGAATTAGATTTCCCATACATACATAATCATAATGTATTCTCCACTAAATTGTTGGTACATAAATGTAATTATACCAATATCATTAAGTTTCATTACATGCTGTTTATGGTACATTTCTGATGTGTCTGCAAACATCCATCAAGTCACTGTAACAAAACAGATCAAACCAGGTAGGAAAAAAAGACTACATAACTAGTCTAAGACTTCTTTATTTAATTTAATTTTTTTTATTTATTGATTTTAGAAAGAGGAAGAAAGAGAGAGAGAGACAGACAGACAGACATTGATTTGTTACACCTATCCATGCATTTACTTGTTGATTCTTATATGTGCCCTGACCCAGGATCGAACCCACAACTTTGGAGTATTGGGATGATGCTCTAACCAACTGAGCTACCTGGCCAGGGCAAGGCTTCTTTATTTCTTAAAGAAATTCTGTGGTGATATTGGTGATGTCAAAAATACGGTCTGTGACAAGAAAAACTACTATCAATTATACTGCACAGTTTTCAAATTATTTCCTTGTAGTTGATTTAATCTTGACAATGACCATACATAGTGGTGTGTACTAGAATTCATCATGAAGAACCTTGGAGATACCGTGGATACCACAACAAAGCGAGTATTGCAATAAAGTGAGTTTGTAATTTTTTTGCTGGTGGAGGGTCTGGCCTTAAATTTGCAAAAAATGCAACATTGTGAAGCACAATGAAGCAAAGTGCAATAAAACGAGGTATGCCTCCATGAATGGCCCCAGTTACAGGCAGACTCTCTAACAGGTTGGAATTGCAAAGACAGCCATTTTTTCCACTTGCATATCAGTTGGCAAAGCAACTGATTCCACCTGCTGGTATGCAGATTTAGTCATGCAACCGGCCAGTAATTCTAATGCAAACACACAGCAGTTCCAGAGACCCAGGTTCACCCCATGGCACAGCGCACACACGACGTCATCCGAAGCACAACAGGCTCTTCGGCATCCACGCTTACTGCTGCACAAACCAACACAGTCCCTGCAATCCTGTCATCGGCGACCAGGGCTCAAGGATCTTTCGGAAAACATTCTCTCAAGTATTTTCCTTCTGTTAGAATTTATTGGGAACACAAACCTTTGCCCAACAAATTCCTTTGAACATATTGATAAGAATGTTCAAAGTCAAGTGCAGTTATACTAACAAGACAAATCACTAATGAAGAGCTTATATCTGAGGTTAAAAATCAACAAACCAGATCACAGAGCTGTAGTAAGCATATTTTCAAATATCTAGACTACAAATGAAAAAATCACCTACTAATAATGTGTGCTATTAAAACAAAGCTAATTTCTAAAAAGCCATGATACTCTAACATTCTAAAAGGCACACACACACTCTCTTTCTCACATGATTTTTATACAGACAAGTGATGTATTGAAGACCATATGCTACTTATTTTGAGAATATAAAGTTCACTGTTGTAAAACTATACAGACAATTTAAATTAAATACATATTGACGTGACATATTAATGTAAGTTTATATACTTTGTTACCACTCAAGTTTACTATTAATTAAAGGTGACAGTGTTCCTTTAAATTCTCTAGAGACCATTTAATCCATTTTCCACTGCTATCAGAAACACTGGTTGAAAAAAAAAATCAATACCCATTTGTGAATCTTGAGTATGTATTAAACAAGACACGTCTAACCAGTTCATTTGCACTTGAAAGCAGCCATCTGTAGAAGCCAGCTTTGCCTAAGCAGATATGATTGCTAATAATGTGATATCCCTGTAGACTACAAAGCCCACACAGAGCTATTCGGTATATAGTTCACAGCACTGGCATTAAATTAGTTATGCTGCCTTGGTATTAGAGATACATATACATATATACACATATATACAATTTTGCTCTGAAACCTAAAACCTACTCGATAATACGCAAGCATCTGTTGAATAAGAGCATAAAACATTCCACAAATGCTTTATTTACTTGGAGTTCAAATTTTGAAATGTTTTAGAGATTAAAAATCACATAAAAACAATTAATGGTATTCTAATCTGAAAATCCACGTCAATCATTTCCCATTTATAGTATAAAAGCACCCAGTTTGTGTTAAGCATTTCTACAAGCAGAAAGTATTTTATTGTATGTATTACAAAGTTTCCCTGTGTTGTTAAAAGAAGTATTCACAATTTATATGTCTTTCAAGTCTATTATAACATAGACATCCATTAAGGACTGGTGGAACAGGCTCGTCACACAAGATTTTAAAAAAAGCAGCATCTAATTTCTAAATTCTAGTAAAAGGAAGAAATCCTTATTTTAATCATCTTTAATGTATAAAAAGTACATATGCCAACAGGATGTTGCATGTTGAAAAATAAACTGAGATTCTCAAGTCTAATTAGTATTCCTGACAAAGTTCAATCTCAGTATTTGCATACCTATCTACTGATATGCAGATGACACCACAGCAAAGTTAATGACATCGTTGTTCAGTCATAAACTGTAACTTCTCTCACTCATTTTTAAAAAACAAAATGGCTCTCATCCCACATTGAACCAATTATACCAAGATGTTCCCCCTCCCCTTCCTGGGCTTCCGAAGTTCTGTTGAAGTCCTGCTGCTTAGTATGAGCTGTCCAATGATGCCAGTGAGGATAAACCAAACTTGAAATAAACTCTCTGCATTCCTTTCAAATTGTGAAATAGTAAATGCAAAGGGGCCTCTTTAAATTCTTTCACATTTTCTATGGTAGTTTTCAAATATAAAATTAAATTAAAGATAAAGAAGCCTTACTACAATGTCAGTTTAATCACTTAACCTATGTGTCAATTAGAGATGGCATACCTGCCAGATTCAGCTAAGTAAAACCTAATGAATCCAAACGAGATTACGCCTGAAAAATAATTTACATGATAAAAAATCATTCATTACTCACCTATAACATTGCTTTACTATTGTGGCTGCAAATCAAATTATACTTATTAGGTAAAATAAAGCACAATTTTGGACCTGCCCTCTAGTGTTGAGAAAGCAAATCAAATTCCCAAAGATCTTTTTGAAAAAAAGTGCAGCCACGAAGTTTCAGTGACAGCAGATTTTCTGTCCCCATCTCTGCGCTGATCATGAGCACACAGCGCTACTTCTGTCGAAGATGTTCAAGTGCAGTGAGCAGAGATCTCCACTGGCCATCAGTGAACAACTTCTTTGAAATTATTTATAATTTCTTAAAACCAGTTTCAGTTTTGGAAAAACACAATTCACACATTTTAAAATTATCAAAGAGCATGTAAACACCTATAGCTCTTCAATCAATTGATAGTACCACCAAACCCTCATATGCAGTTTAAAAGATGATTATTCATTTTGATCATGAGTATCTTCCTATTAGTAAAAACTACAAAATATGAAACTAAAAAATAATTCCTTACCTTGACCGCATTTTCAGAACCTTCCTCTTTAAAATCTTCATACTTCATTACTTCAGCCATAATGAATCCTTTTTCAAAATCTGTGTGAATCTTTCCTGCAGCTTGAGGAGCCTTCGTCCCTTTCTGTGAAGAGACAGACCACAGAGAACGAACTGCACGTAAGACGACTGATTGTAAGCGTCGAGTTTCTTTTTTCTGATCTGCGGTTGGGGTCAACTTAAACTTAGTTTACCATCAGTTAAGATGTCAGACACACAATCAGTACGTTTTCAACACGGGGCGTGATCTGTGCAGCAGATTGAGCACAGACAGATCAGCAGATATTAACGAAGCACAGCTTTGTTTTCCCTAACAGCCACCCAGTTTTATTGATTTAGATGCAGTGCTCTGGTTTTGGCCTGGGTTTCATTTCGATTTTCTATTCTTCACAGTGGGGAAAAAAATAAAGATTTTAAAGTAACTTTTAAGATGAATTATCAAAGATTTTAAAAAGATAAAAAGCCTTGAAATTTTCAGCTCATCTAAAGAACATATAAAAATCAATGTATAAAGGGACATTTTAAAGATATTTCCAACAAATCATATAATCTATGTTTGGCAAATAATTTTAAAATTTTCCTAATATAATTTTTGAGCATTTTACATTGTATACCCCGCTCCTAACCATCATGTAGAAAAATTCAAGTTGATGTAGGAAGAGAAATGTCCCATAATTACCCCATATATTAAATTACAAGGACATACATCCCAGACACACACAACCATGGAAAGAAATTTGAGAAGTAATGGTGACCTAAACACTGCTTAATAAAGCATGTTAAAGTGATAAGAAGTCTGACACTATAAAGCACAGTTTTTACAATAAAAGATGTATTGGGTTAATATGGCTACTCACTGATGCTTACCTGACTAAATATCTCAGCACATTAAATCATGGATACTTATAATCAGTCTTAAGATAAACCAGCTTTCACATTTTCAAGCCCAGAACACGCTATCTTTCCTGTTAGACATACTTAAGTTCAGAAGTTTTAAGGCTTTAAAATATATAGTACAAATAAACCATGGCGATTTATTTACCAACTCAGATTTGCTCTGACATTATTTTGTAAGTCTACATAAAGAACCTTGGTTAGAAATCAATCAAACATTTTTGTTTTTTACAAAGGGGAGAGGAGGTAAGAGAAGAGTGAATCTCACATGCACACAACACATTTAACACTATGTTGAACTGTCTCCATGCTCCTATCCATATTAAATCAAAATAAATGTTACCAAAAATTGCAGTTGTCAAAGAAAACAGAAATCAAAGCAGCACTAAATTAATCTTGTAGCATATATTTTAAAAGCTTCATAAAAGAATGAGTAAGACACTGAGTATTTCTAAAAGTTCTGACATAATTTTTATGTTTGATCACACTATTTAGGACCACATATATTTCAAAATGTTTTTCAGTAGTATATTACAATGTATTTACATTTAAAAGCAAGCCATTACAGTTCAGTTTCTATTGTCCTCTGGGAATAAATTAGTCATTCTCTCTGGTCCTAATCAGTATACATCAATATTTAAAACACAAATCACATTTTTAAAGAAGAAAGATTGAATGTATAACATTGAAAACAATAAACATGACTTCTATGAATTCAAAGTACAAAAGACATGAATTATTACACATTGAGTTTAGCTCTTTGAGCCCAACTTTGTATCTATGAAGAGCATAATGATGTCACATTGCTTTTATTGCTGAAAATGTAATCCGAGCAAACCAAAGGAGGAAAGAACCACCCGCAACCCAAACAAACTTAGCGAATACAAAATGAAAAGCAACATCAATTTCACTGCAGACAAACCCAGTCACACAGATTAAGCAAGCACAATACTGGTGTGTCTTATCTCTGACCACAGGAGGAGGGTAGACAGATTCTACAGGATGAAGAAATTCATACTATGTAATAGGCAGAATCAATTGTTACCTGCCTCAATCAATGCCGCTCCACTTTCACTGTTCAGCAGCTCACAAATAATTAAAGTTATCCTGGACAAAAACCTCATCTGTAATGACTAGCTAACCGCCACCATGACAAACTTCAAAGTCAGTGATATCAATCTGAATTCAATAGTGTGGAACTGGATATAGCTGATGAATAAGTATGAATCTTACCCTGATGGTCCATGCACGCACTTCATCTGGGCCTGCAGTGAAAAAGTATTCTAGTTGGAGTGCTGCAAACCCAGCCTTAATGATCTTTGGCAAAGCGCTGAAATAAAATGAAACAAATTCACTCAACACACAAGTTGATAGTGCCAGAGATCTGTATAGAGCTAAAATTATTCATTTCAAGCAGAAAATGTTAAAAGATATTAGTAAATGACCATTCATCTTTCTAATGCACTTGAAGAGAGGAGAAAGCATATAACTATTTCTAAAAAAACCCTTTAAAATGGCTCTAATTGTATTAATCGGAATATACTGTTTAGAATTGTTTACTATAAAAAAGAAATACTTGATCTACCCATTCTATAGCTATTTCCTCCAATATGAATCATATCCAGGGTGTGGGTCGTGAAAGCAAAATTATTTGATAGAAATCCAGTGTTTAAACAACATATTACGGTTACTCAGAAAAATTCAGACAACTGATTCACCCTTTCCCCTCCCCCCCTGAACATGACGAAAGAGTTTTGGCGATCGTTGCTGCTCAAAAATATACATAACTAATACCTATGTTATAATTAAAACACTGTACGGAGATGACAGATGACAGTTAAAAACTTAATTTAAAATAAATCTTTTCACTCTGTCTCATGGTAAAGAAAGGAGAAGATTCCCTCTTTATAATGGTAATTACTCTGTCATTTATTATTCTATCAGCGCAAGCAATTAAATTACTGCAAGGAAATAGTTGATAATAAAGTGTAGGGAAAATGAATGCTAAATTAACCTTTGTGTCATGTTCGCTTCCAGATACTTCTGTCTCTCCTCAGCACTCAATTCTTGCAACTTGAGTTCCAAGGCCCCACTAAAAGGAATGACCAAGGCACCTGGGTCATACCTGTCCACCCACTCTTTAATTTTTATCAACCTGTAGACAAAAAAGGGCACAACATTATCTTGTAGTGCATGCATGACTGTACCACATTCATTATTATCAAGTAGCACATACATATTCATAAGAATTGCACGGTTTTATGATGCCATCTTTTTGTGTATAGCTTTCCAAGGTCAAGGCATTAACAGGCAGCAATTGCTTCAGGTATACGCCATAATGTTTTACTGTAATCCAGTTTTACTTTAGCACATTATCTATAGGAACTATTATACAAATATTTTAAAACTTTTAAGTTACAATAAATTTGTTCAGCATTAACACCTGTGCCCTTGAAAAACCTCAATTTTGAATTATTTTCCTTACTTAAACAAAGCAAATTTTTAAAAAACAAAAACTAAGTTCCGTTTGTATAGATGTCAGACTGAAAAGTACTAGCTAATTTTGAAGAGTCTCTGATAAATAAACAATTTGTTCCATACAGATATCTATATGCCTGGATTAGTTCCTTCTCAGACTAACAAGAGTGTACATTTGCATTGGTTTTGAGGGAGATTTCTGCTAATCAAAACAAACGTGTCCAGAAACACAGATTTATAAACCCAGTTGAGTATGTACACACTGCTCTTACAAACCTCACTTCTGTAGGATCATGAGTAATAGAACTGCAAAGGAAATAAAGTCCTTTGAATTGAAAAGGGTTTGAAAAGCCAAATCAGTTGGGACATTGATACCAAGTGTTACTTAAAAAGATGACTTAATTTTTTTTCCTGCAAAGCATGGGGTATTCTGACAATGTGGTAGTTAGAACACAAATGAATTAAGTGTAGTGAATATATTAACCAAATTCTGACCCTACCACTTTGCAGGCTTTTTAATTTTTAGGCAGGTTATTGAACCTTTCTAAGCCTCAGTTTCCTCATCTATAAAAAGGGAGATAATAACAGTACATATTATATTGTAAAGTACCCAAAAAAGTAATGCCTGGCATACAGTAACAAATATTAACAGTAATTACTATTATTAACTTTTATTCTCAGATAATCATAGTATGTATGCCTACAATTCTGGAATAGAGTTTAGTGTAGAATTGAATATAGATTCATAGAAATTGATATTAATGTATATCACGCATAGTATACATTCCTATGTATACTAGTTCCACTAGACTCCCATATTTAGACCAAGGCTTTAATAGCTACTATGGCAAAAAACTATGGCAGGAATTCTTGCAGGGGTGTCCACCCTTTCAGCGTCTCTGGGCCACATTGGAAGAAGAAGAATTGTCTTGGGCTACATATTAAATATACAAACACTAATGAAAACTGATGAGAAAAAAAAAGGCTTCAAGTAAATTTATGATTTTACGTTGGGCAGCATACAGCCTACAGGCCGTGGGTGGGACACCCCTGCTTGAGTTAAATAATCGATGTTAATGTCACATTAGGGAAAAGAAACACAAGAATTAAGCCACAATTCATTAATACTCACCTGTCAAAGAAAATGGCAGAGAATCAGCGTTATTAGAAAATTAAAAACATATACGGCCTACTACAGAGGATTTAGAATAGGATAAAGGAATGAAAAATTCACAAGTTTCTATATGTTTGTTACACAAGGCTAACATACAGTTTTTTTATTTAATATGTTATCAGTGGTTCTTGCTTTTCATAATTGTTTTTTTCCTTTTGGTCACATCCTAGAAAAACCAGACTAACCCACCTTGGTTTAGCATCCTTTAAAATAGGAAATGTAAACCAGGTATTTTCTTATCCAAAATTATAAAGGACAGGTTAATGGAAAAAAGGGGCAAATTTAAATTGATACTTCTGCCCATAAAATTATGAGATTCTAAGTTACTTCATAGACTTATACTACTCAGACCAAACCGTACATTCAAATGTACCATACATTTATTATACAAGTCAGATACAATCAAGTATGCAATTAAAAAAGTCATACCATATACAGAGTCCATATAAAATAAAACAAGCCCGTGTAAAAGGATAATAATAAAAACAGCATATACATTTCATTTCATAAATAGGGTCAACATAACTAATAAAACTAGAACTGTTAGGAAACAACAAGATAAGAAATAATTACTTTGGCTAAAACATCAGTTCAGAATAACAATAGTTCTACCCTGTCATTTTAACAGCCTTTCCTGCAGAGGCCTCAGAGGGATTATTTGCATTCCTCAGGTGTTCTATTGTACAATTCAGATGAATAAAGACTTACAAATCATCCTTCTACCGCCAGTGTGAGACTTTGATCTGGTGAATACACCATTGTACCTTAACTATAATTGGCAAAAAACCTGACAGTGTAGAGCATCACAAGCTTAATAACAAAGGAGAATATCTCAAAGTGTTGACAGATGATCTTCATAATGCAGAAGCAGAGCTGGTACATTTTAGCAATAAATGAGCACTGAGGTCTAAAGGTCTCTAAAGTGACTGACATCAGACCTGCTATAGCCTCACTAAAAGAAAAAGGTACCGTAGCACTCTCCGCAAAGTGAGTTAGGTTCTTTGCCTGCAAGCTTCACTTTTGTGACTTTCACTGTCACAGAAAACACAGGGAAGATGAAAAGTCAGTTAGGTTCTTTGGCTGTCTGCTTTACTTTTGTTACTTTTACTATCAAACAAAAGTGAGAAATGTCCCAAAGTGATTTTTAATTACATATTTGAAATAAGCCATGGGTAATTTTAAAAATATGACTCAATTTCCAGATTACTGACTAAACTATGTATAATATATCTGTTACGTATGATGGTTACAAAAGTGTGATAATGAGGCCAAGATCACAAGTTTGAACCCCATTGGGACCAGTTACCGTTTGCAGAAAAATGTCTATTCTATTGCTACAAACCATACCCCAAACTATAGTTACTCATCTCAAAAATGTGTGCTACGGCACATGAGGGACATGAAAAAAGAATCAAAGTTGAGCTCAGTATCACTACTAGAAAAACAATTTCAAATACAGTCTTTCACGGTGACTGAAAAATAATTTCCATATACAAATGTTAGCAAATATGTAAAGAAAACTATGCAATTGTTAGTGATCAAAACCATAATGCTAATGATAATATTGTCATGGAATATCAAATTATGCGTGGAGAAGAAACAGTAAAGACAATACACTCACAAAGAGTTCAACTGTAAAAGACTTTCATTGGATGTATCCATTTACAAATGTACACGAACACATTATTGCAAGGGGTTCCATCCTCTTCCTAAGGAGCCGGAGCCACACTGATCTCCCCCAAAGTCTTTTGAGTGATAAATGGAAAGAGGAACTGCCATTAGTTGTATTTTTCTCCCTGGTAATGACGCAAAGGGACAAAGCAGGACAATCAGTTCAAAGACTAAAAGGATGATGCTTGGAGGTACACTGCTTGTGATCTGTTAGATTCTTTGGTAGAATGAGAGCTTTAATATTAAGTTAGTACTAGATTTCTAAAAGATTGTGTCTCAAATTTACCTGTGGTTTTATCATCTGACCTTCTTAGCCAGTCTTGAAATTCCAGAATCTATAATTTGATTTTCTTAGGGTTAGTTTACATTGTATTTTTCTTCCCAGACACTACTTTTATTTCTAAAAATTCTATGTTTCAATTTCAAATCTACCTGCTCTTTGTTGGGTAACATTTAATTCTTGTTTAATGAATTCTTAGTTCCCTTCAGTCTTTTAATCGGCTTAATTCAAAAGTTCCTTTCGGTAATTACTCTGGTGTCACAGATAGAACTCTGCCCCCACCATTTGTCATCTGCTAACCCCTCACAGCAGCTGGTTCCTGCGGACATGCTGTGTTGCTTTGGGTGTGTGGT
This sequence comes from Carollia perspicillata, assembly GCA_004027735.1. Lineage (NCBI taxonomy): Eukaryota > Metazoa > Chordata > Mammalia > Chiroptera > Phyllostomidae > Carollia > Carollia perspicillata. Next base: position 22,855 of record PVKM010004390.1, read on the forward strand.
CATTTGGGAGCAACACTTATTTTCCAATGGAGTCTGTATTCTACTGGTTTGTTGAGATGTACCTATTGAATAGTTTTATGGTTGTTTCTTCTAGGGAAAGACTAATGGAGGATGATCTTGGGCTCTGGGTCATTTTAAGGCTTAGTGTTTCAGCACTAGGTTATTGGTAATGCAAATTAAGGCTCCCTGGCCCTTAGAGTTGAGTTCCAGTCTCTAATTTCCTGAGATTAAGAGTTTCCTCCCTTGTCCTCAAGGGGTGGAAGTGGGCGCATTTTTCTGGTATCTAACCATGGGAAGAACAGCTTTTTCTAGGCTTTTTGAGCGAGCTTGTCCCAGTAGCACCTGTAGCAGGGGGCCGGTGCCCTGACTCACTCCTACATGGACATGAAGGCATCATAACCATGTATGTAAGCTCAGTTTTCCCTGAGGGCCACACACTGTTGATTCTCTACTGTCACTGAGTCCTCTTCATTTGGGGCATCTAAAGAATCCTTTTCCTTGCTTTCAAGTCCTGCTGTGTGTTCTAAAAATACCACACCATCATCAATGCCACCCGTTTCTGGTTATCTTCTCTGGTGTTTCTATATATTAGAAACAAGAAGGGAGTTTCTTGTTTTGGCTCAGTCCACCATCTTAACTCAAAGCCCTCCATCCTAAAGTTAAATCCTTCATTTTATTGTGTTCTAATACAATAGCTTTCAACATTTTTTGACCATCACCCGCAGTAAGAAATTGATTTTATACTTGACTCAAACATATGGTGCACAGACATTACTTTCATACACATACCCAAACTGATACAGGTTTCACAAAACAGTACTTACCTTTATAATGGGAAATAAAATAATCTCAATGATACTATTCGATATTTTGCATAAACTAAATTCTTGTAACTTAAAATAAGCCCCTGAAATAGTTTTCTCTAATTTAATTTATTCTTTTCTACACTTCACGTCCATGTAGCCATTCAACTACCTTTAGCTACTCAAATTCTGATTGTTCTAAAAATCCTTTAAAGATGGCTCAATCCAGCACCAAAGCCAAGTTACATTATCATTTCTGATATCTTTGTTGAACATTAGAACTCTTCCAAATTCTTCTTTGCAACATCAAAGTATATTTAGAATCTTTGAAGTTGTTACATATGGCCTATTAGGTCCTTATACACACCTTATATAGTTTGGACTTTAAAAAAATTAGCAGTGATATCTTGCTTTTGACTGAATATAACTGCTGGCAAGAACCATATGTCAATATTCAGAAAATGATGCAACTTACACAAAGGAGGATCCAGAGCTGGTTTATTCAGTGACTTGGTATCATTCAGTCAATGTTATTAAGGACCTGACCTTTACTAAGCTAGTTCCCCTCATGTTGTTCATGGTATGGATGTACCATAAATCTGGGGGCACTGATAAACACTGAAGTAAATTCTAGTAGCCTCCTTTACTAGAAATGATGTTTACTCTTAATTCTATCAAAACTTTTACTCTTATGTCTATTAAAACTGTTCAGTGCCCTGTCTTGGCTGGTGTGGCTCAGTGGACAAGCTCCGGTCTATGAATCAAAAGGCTGCCCATTCAATTCTGGTCAGAGCACGTATCTGGGTTATGGGTCAGGTCCCCAGTTGGGGGTGTGCGAGAGGCAACTGATTGATGTTTCTCTCCATCTCTCTTTCCCTTCTCCTCTCTCTAAAAATACATAAAAGTAAAATCCTTTAAAAATTCATTTTTTAAGAAAATGTTTTATTTATTTATTTTTAGAGAGAGGGGAAGGGAGGAAGAAAGATGAGAGAAACATCAATGTGTGGTTGCCTCCTGTGTGCCCCCCACCTGCCACGTGCCCTGGCTGGGAATTGAACTGATGACCCCTTGGTTTGCAGGTTGGTGCTCCATGCACTGAGCCACACCGGCTAGGGCAAAAAATTTTTTCTTAAATAAACAGACAACTGTTCAGTGTCCCCAAAAATGACTTAAATATATCACATTCTTCTTTTCTAATTTCTAAACATGCTCACTGAAAATTAATGTCAATTTACAATGTTCTGAAATAACACACACACAAAAGAAAAAGAAATAGACTAAGGCTTATGGAAGGTAAGGTTATCTTCTTAAAGGTGACATAAACATTATTTAATCAATCTACTTTACTTACATATATCAATAAAAAATACTGGAAACCTACACTAAAAGTAACAGCACAAACAATATACCAATTGAAATATGTAATATAAGCAATATTCATTCAAACTCAAAAAGTGGCTCTAGAAAATCCAAAATTACCAACTCTTAAAAATTCTTTGTTTGAATAAAGTTATTTGAATGGGTTGGTTAAGGAAGTCAGTTGGTGGGGCAGGAGGGAGAAAGAAGAAATACCAAAAAAGTAATTTCTAGTATAATTGATTAGTGTCTGGAAATCTAATCCCTTTTCACAAAGAGATTCCCATCTTTGATGTATGTAATAAACTTCAAGTTTCAATATTCTTGTCCACTTCATGGAGTTATATGGAATAACAATTACAACTTGGCTTCTCAAAGTATGGGCACATCACTTGGGTGCTTGTTAGAAATGCAGAATTTCATAATTTGCATTTTAATAAGATCCCTAGGTATTTCTTGTGCATGTTAAACTTTCAGAAACATTAAACTAATAAAGGACTTTCAAAATAAAAGCACATTAACTGAAAGCATGAAAATGTCCAAGATAACTCTGAAGACCAATGATAACTAACTAAGTAGATGCTAACTACCTGTCCCACTGATGAGAGGGGTGAGAATAATAGAAAAATTCCTGCTTCCATCTTCCAGGTTCAGAACCAGAAGAGGAAAAAGTCACTAGAATTTCAGGAAGTCTATGGAAAATATCTGATCTGAATCCCCTGTCATGTCAAAGAAGTTTCAGATTCACACTAAAAAGAATTAATTTAGAGAGAATAACCATGGTCAACTGTTTCTTACTTTATAAGACATAATTATCCCTCTCTCAATACCTGGAGAAACATCTGTACTAAGTTAGCTTTGAAGACTAGATTCAAATGATAAGAACTGATTCCAGCAGAGAGGACTTTCGTGAAATCTAAATTCATAACAAGTAAAAGGGGTATCACCACAAATCGTTTCCTATGAGGACCTCACAGAACCACCGTCTGAAAAACCCCCTTCATTTTGTTGTTGCTATAATAAAACGGCATTTGTATCCACACATAAATACATGTATCAATACATATATGTGTGTGTACATAAAAAATTCTAAAGAAATGGGCATTCCTTCTGCAGCAAATACACACTGAGCTTCAGGCTTTCTGTTTCAAGGATTAACAAGCTCTCTGACTCTAATGGTAACTGGAAGGTTATGAGGAAATTGAAATGATAGGTGTTGTGACAAGCAGACAACCTTAAAAGCAAATTAGAAAAATGGAAATATATTTATCCCAACACTTTGGGCTCACTGTGACTCTGGGACTTCTTTAACTCTTAATATGCTTAAAAAAAGATAATGCAAAGATAATACATACAATTAATCTATGTAACATGTAATCACTGTATGACAATATTTTCTATGTTCAGCAACAAGGCTCCCTTAAAAATGTCTTGCAATGAATAAACAGGAGGAAACATTAGGGTGAATCCTAATTTGTGGGAGTAAATCATAGGAATCCTATTCTTCACCTGGCAACTGGTTTGAGTGGGCATATGAACCAGTTCTGGTCAACAGGGCAAGAGGAGAAGCCTGGGAAAAAAGAACCTAAAATGTTCCCTTAAACTCTTAAAAAGAGAAAAGAGTCTCTGCTGTCCACTGTGTGTGGATCTTAACCCTGAAATTCTAGCAGGCATTTTGTGACCTAAAGAGTGGAAGTGGGAAAGATGAGAAAACTCCCTTTTCTTGGTAATATCACAGGACATTGAATTAACCAACCCTGGAGACAAATTACCTTGGGTCTTATTATTATGTACAGAAATTGTCTTTGCTATTTGCAGCTGAAAGGGTTCTGATAATCTTCCTTTAAGTATATGACTGTAGTTCCTGTTAACTGGTTTAACTCCAATTTATCCTTTAAGAAACCAGTTCCTGCAGAGCTTTCCCTGAACTTCCTATATGGATAGATGCTATTACCACACTACATCCTATACTAGAAATTGCCTATCTCCTCCGACTACACACTAAAACTAAAAACTTCTTGAGGTCAGGAACTTGTCTTTGTTCCCTGATATATCCATAGAACTCTCCTAGCATGGCACCTGGCACATGGTGGAAGCTCAAACATTTTCTGAAAGAATAAGAAGGTGAAAAGAACTTTAGCTAGTAACTGGCTAAAGACGGCTATTTAAGGTCTCTTAGCTTTAATGTATTCATCTGCAGCCCTGGCCGGTGTTGTGACTCAGTTGGTTAAAGTGTCACCCCACACAACAAAGGGTCAAGGGTTCAATTCCCAGTCAGGGTACATGGCTAGGTTGTGGGTTCAATCCCCAGTCAGGGAACCTACAAGAGACAACCAATTGATGTTTTTCTATCCCCTACCCCTTCCTCTCTTTCTAAAAAAAGCAATGATAGAGTGTCCTTGGGTAAAGATAAAAAATTCATTTACTCATCTGCAAACTAATAAGTAGTTTTCAACCTCTTCTAGGTTCCCTAAAGACATTTGGAAGATGCTAGGAGGAAAAAAGGATGGAGAAAGCAAGGGAGAAAGACAAAGAAAGATTCTGTACCCTCCATTCTGGCATTTCAACCAGAGCTGCATCATTCTCATATGTTGGGTCTCTGTATCGTATTTCATCAAAAGAAAGAGTTCTGTTGTTTTTAACAACTCTAAAGTTTAATGACTGAATGATCCTTTTTCAGATGGCAAACTCTATCGTTTTATGGCATATGCCAGAAATTGAACAAAAACAAATGCTAAAAACTTTAGGCACTTCCTATTCCTGCTCAAATGCTACTACTTTCCTCCATATTTTTAAAAAAGCCTCTCCCTATTTTTGTCACTCTATTTCCTCACCTTGACTTTTCCTTGTAGCACTTATGAGGGGGGACCCCCCCAAAAAGCCAGAATCACCATATTTTTCAGGCTATAAGACACACCCCCTAATTTGGGAGGAATAATGGTTGTTAATGCTGCTGTTGAGTTCTGTTTACATTGACATTGGTGAAATATTATGTTACTTACGTTATTAAATATTTTACCACATTTTTTGCTTCAAAATTTTTTTCCTATTCTCCTCCTCTAAAACCTAGGTGTGTCTTATGGTCCTAAAAATTCGGTACCTTCTGGAGGGCAGGCCCCTTGCAGTACAGGCTCCCCTGTCGGGTGTGTGTTCTAGGAACCCATCTGTATCAGTGTACCAGTTGGCATTGTTGTGAGAAGCTGCTTTTGGCTTCAGTGAATTTTTTTGAAGACTTTCAATGCATTTGCCCATTCACGATGGGTGATTTATGAGCACACCTGCTCACACTGTGTGAGTGTTCAGCAATTTTTTATCAAAAATATCATGACCTTTGTGCCCAACCCTCCCTATTCACCTGATCTCATCCTGAGTGACCTTTTTTTTTGTTTCCCTGGACGAAAAAAGTCCTTAAAGGGAAACATTTTGCCAATGTGGGAGAGGTGAGACAGAAAAACAGATGCACTAAATGGCATCAAAGTTGATGAGTTCAAACACTGTTCTGAGCAGTGGGAAAAATGCCTTGATAAATGTATTGCATCAAATGGAGCGCACTTTGAAGGTGACTGAAGTTCAAACATGTAAGAATATACAATTTTTAATTTAAAAAAATTTGTTTTTCTGGGGTCCCTCTATATGATCTTAATGTTATTGCCTTACTCCCAGCATTGGTGAACCCCCTTTACCCAGTTATTAGGGCAAGGAACTTTTCAAATACTTTGTTCACTGCAGTATCTCCAGCACCACTTATAACTGCCTGGCACAAGCAGATGCTCAGTGAATGCTGAGTGATCAATAAATAGGAATGAATTAAACTGAAAGTCAATCTAAAAAAAATTAGGTAAGTGAACACTCAAAAGTACATACATATGACTCTTACAGACCCTAGCTACCTGTCTCTTTTGTCGGAGGCAACCATTAGACATTAATAAGCCATAGTTGATCTGACCATTGGAGATATGCATGTTTATTAGCTGGAATGGCGAAGTGAAAAACTCATACCAACAGAACACAGAGGAAGTATACCTAATTCAAGTACAGTTATACAAATAAAAAGTCATAATATAGTGGGGTTATTTTGATTCCCAAGTTAAATCTGTGGCTTGAACTACTTGTAATTCAAGTCTGAACATCAAGGATCATGGTGAACGTACCAAAATGAGCATCTCAGATGTTAAGATGTTCTCTGAATCTCAGGCTTCTTACCCTTTCAAGGCTACTAAATTATGATTTGTGTTCATACTAAGTGGGCCCAAGTCGAGTACATTTTTGATACTTTAGAACAGTGTTTTCAAAATATAGTTTCTGGACCACCTGTGAATCCAGGACTCTGCAAGAAAACCTAGGTTTATAATCTCTGAAGTGGGACCCAATCTTTACAGCATGTTGCACTGTGATGGCTGAGAGGTACTAATTTTGAATCTCTGCCATTTCTTTGCAGTTCTATATTCTAGTCTTAAACACTTCATATAGAAATATTCTGTAATTAAAGTTGTCATGAGGTATGAAACCAATATTTATAGCTTGAGACTACAAAACTCTATTAGCTGTAAGAATACTTTCCAACTAAGTTATGACCTTATAGATGAGATGAAAATACTTTTGGCCATGGTACCCACAAATAAACGATCTTTCCTTCTACTTTTGTGCAAAGAGGAAGACACCAGGTTGATACAATCCATAATCAAAACATAAACTTATAGGGAGAGTGACATATCTTGGTTTAACTACCACAGATATAATTTTTTAGAGAATTCAGATGGTATCACAAATGGGATTTCTATATTCAGATTCCTTCTGAATATGAAGGAAGTCAAAAGACTCCCTTTGATATCTTGAGAAATGGGGCAAAGATGCTTGGAATAAGAGTATACACATGTGGGGGGAAGGAGCAAGGGCGTAGGCAGCGAGGGGAACGGTGAGAGAAAGGGGATGCCCTGTACAGAGCAGCAGTGTGGAAGAAACACAGTACCATAAAAACGATGAAAACTTCAGTACTGAGCATAGATACCTGGTAAAAACTGAACTGAGATAGGAATATATTTAGCAAAAGAAATGTACATGAAAACTACAAGTATCATTGACAGAAATTTAAGACAGTGAGTGGAAAGATGTGTTCATGGATGTGAAGACAATATTGTTAAGATAGCAATATTCCCCAAACTGATCAACAGATTCAGCGCAATCTATCACAATTCAGCTGCCTTTTGTGTATAAATTGACAAGCCCATCCTAAAATCCACATGAAAATTAAAAACCTCAAATAACCAAAATGATCCTGAAAAAGAACAAAAGGATCCACCTCTTTCTAAAGCAAAACTACTCATAACACTATAGTAATTGAGACTATGTAACAATGGCATAAGGCTAGGCATATAGATCAATTGAACAGAATTGAGAGTTCAAAAATAAACCCCATACATCTATAAACAGTTGATTAAAAATTTTTAAATTGTGTTAGGAAAAAAATGACCATCTTAACTATTTTTAAGTTTGCAGTTCAGTAGCATTAACTATAGTCACACTGTTGTATAGTGAATCTTCAGAACTTTGTCCTGCACACCTGCACTTTTACACCCGTTGAGCACTTACCTGTTTGCCACCCAGCCCCAGCCCCTCATTCTACTTGCTGTTTCTGTAAGTTTAACCACTTTAGACCACCTCTTACAAGTAGAGTCATACAGTTTTTTGCCTTTTTTGATTGGCTTAATTCACTTAGCATAATATCCTCAAGATTCACCTATGTTGTGGAATACGACCTTCTTTTTTAGGCTGAATTTCCATCTTTTTTACACTGAGTAATATTCCATTGTACGTATATATCACATTTTATCTATCCATTCATTCACTGGTGGACATTTGGATTGTTTTATCTGTTGGCTATTGTGAATATGCTGTAATGAACATAGGCATGCAGGTGTCTCCTCAAGATCGTTTTCCAATTCTTTTGGATATATACCCCAAAATAGGATTGCTGGATTATACAGTAATTCTATTTTTAATTTTAAATGAAACCTCCATATGGTTTTTCATAGTGATTACACCATTTTTCATTCCTACCAACACTGCACCAGGGTTCCACTTTCTCCACATCCTTGCCAACACGTTATTTTCTTTTATGGTGGCTATTTTAATGGGTGTGAAATGATTCATATTTCAAGGTTTTGATTTGCATTTCTCTAATAATTAGTGATATTGAGCACCTTTTCATATGCTTGTTGGTCACTTGTATGTCTTCTTTGGGGAAATGTTTATTCAAGTCCTTTACCCATTTTTAAAATTGGGTTATTTGGGGATTGTTGTTATTGAGTTTATACTCAATCAATTTTTTTGTAAGGGTACCAGAGCAATTAAATGGGGAAAGAATAGTTAAGAAATAGCACTTAGACAACTGGACAGCCATAAACAAAATTAAAATGGGCAAAGACCTAAGTGTAAAGTTAAAACTATAAAACGCTCTTAGAAAAAAAGAGGTGAACATCTACACGACCTTGGATTGGACAAGTTTCTTAGACATGACACCTAAGCACGAACAACCAAAGAGAAAGTAAATTAGGCTTTATCAAAATTAAAAATGTTGTACACCAAAGACATTATCAAGAAAAAATACTTGGAAATCATCTATTTGAAAGGTCCTAATAGCCAGAATATATTTAAAAAGTCAATAATAATTACAATTTATAACTCAATAATAAAAAGACAAAAACCCACTTTAAAATGGGTAAACAACTTGAACAGACATTTTTCCCAGGAAGATACACAAATGGCCAAACAAGCATATTAAAATATGCTCAATATCACTAATCATTAGAGAAATGTAAACCAAGACCATAATGAGATACCATTCCATACCCTTTATAATCACTAGGGTGATTATAATGAAGAATGAAAGATAGCAAGTGGTATATCCACATAAGGGAATGTAATTCGGCCATGAAAAGGAATGAAGTCCAGATGACCCTTAAACAACACAGGTTTGAACAGTGTGGGTTGCCTTATACACAGATTTGTTAATACACATTATATATGTATTTTCTCTTCCTTATAATTTTCTTAATAACAATTTATTTTCTCTAGCTTATTTATTATAAGAATATAGTAAATAATACATACAACATACAAAACATGTGTTAATCAACTTTATGTTATCAGTAAGGCCAACAGTAGGCTATTAGCAGTTAAGCTTTAGGAATTCAAAAGTTATACACATATTCTCGACTGCATGGGGGCCAGTGCCCCTAAACCCCGCCTTGCTCAAGGGTCAACTGTACTGATACATGCTACATGGATAAATCTTGAAAACATTGTACTAAGTACAAGTAGCCATAAACAAAAAGCCATTATTGTATGATTCAATTTATATGAAATACCCTCACTAGACAAATCCAAAGGGACAGAAAGTAGATTAGTGGTTGCCAGGGGCTAGGTGGAAGAGGCAATGGGAAGTGACTATGAATTGGCACAGGGTTTCTTTATGGGGTGGTGAATATGTTCTGACATTAGTGGTGATGCTGGCACAACATTATAAATATACTGGAACCCACTGGAACAGTGTACAGTAAGTCCTCACTTAATGTTGTTGACAGGTTCTTGGAACTGTGGTGAAACAGAGTGTAATGAACCAATTTTACCCGAAGCTAATTGACATAAACAAGAGTTTAGTTCTTTTGATGAAATGACGTTAAATGAAATGACATTATTTGAGCATCTGCTGTTCTTTACTGGGAAGAACTTTGCGTATGTTAATTATCTAATAAAAAAAACCCCAAAGCTTAACTGAGTATTTAAAGACAAAAAACTAAATGCTAGCATTCTGCATGTTATGTTCCTATAACGTCTGACCTTCCTGCAGAGGTGGTAGTGATCAGCAGAAAAAGAGAGTTTGAGGCTTCCAGTCAAGATATCAATGAAGGCAGACATGGCCCGCCTCTTTGCACAACCACATCAAAATTACAACTAAAATATAGCACAACCATCACTTGGGAATGTCAGAAATCGAGTTGAACGGAAGTTTGACAACTACGGCATTAAAGAAACCACACCCATTCAGACTGGTAGGAGGGATGTGGATGCAACCCGGCTGGCCCCACACCCACTGGCCCCACACCCACACAGATAAAAATTAGGGAGGGATATCTTAGGAGAAGGAATCCCAGGTCCACAGCAGGCCGCCCAGCCCAGGATTCCAGTGCCAGGAATTTCGGTCCCCACAACTTCTGGCTGTGAATACCAGCGGAGGTGAGTTGGTGGAGGAGGCTGCTGGAGCCCTAAGCAGTTCCTCTTGGGGAACCCACACACATAATCACCTACTCGGATTCATTCTCTCTGAGCTCCAGCACTAGGATGGCAGCTTAAGGGCACCAGTGGTATATAGGGAGAGACAGAAGTGTCTGGCATCTCAGCAAGCAGAGGCCAAGGTCCCTTTACTGAGCCCTCTCCCCACAGAGCCGGTAGGCTGGTGCTACATCTGAGACTCCATCAACATGGCTAATACTGTGTGACCCACCTTGGAGATCCACAGAGGCTCTACCCCACCCAACTTACTGGCCTACCCAAGCTGCTTTTCCATAAGAAAGACTAGTCTTGGCTCCTAAATTCTATCAACAAGAAACAGTTGGCTTCATGGACCATTGTAGCAGCCAGGTTAGTCACAGCTTGGCTTTGCCTGGGAATCTCCAAGCCCAGCACAAGCAGCAGCCATCTCAGATTGCTTTATAGCTCGGGCAGGGTGCCCCGGGCAAACACAGGTGGGGCTGACCTTGGCCTGCACCACCCACGATACCCCAGGGTCACTGCACCCAGTGGACAGCTACAGACCACACTGGAGCACCACCACCCTGCCCCTGCATAGCGGATCCTCCACAGAGGGCGTAGGTTGTGGTCAGTGATCACAGCCAGTCCTAGCAGCTGACTGGCCTAGATAAATCCCTCCCACTGGCCCGCCAACAGCAACCAAGGCTCAACTCAAGAGGAGGGTGTACTCCGCTCACACAAAGGGTGTACCTTGAGTACCCAGCTTGGGTAAATAACAGAAGGCTGTGCCACTAGACCCTGCAGGACATCTACTACATGAGGCCATACTACTAAGACATGGAATCAAAGTAGCTCTACCCAATACATAGAAACAAATGTGTGTGGCGGGGGGCAGGTAACTGCCAAAATGAGGAGATAAAGAAACATCACCCCTATGAAAGAACAGATCAAAATTCCAGAAAAAGAGCTAAATGAAATGGAGATAAGCAATCTATGAGACACAGAGTTCAAAATACTGTTTATAAGGATATTCATGGAACTTAGTGAGGACCTCTGCAGCATGAAAAAGACCCAGTCAGAAAAGGATACAATCCTGGCTGGTGTGGTTCAGTGGACTGAGTGCCAGCCTGCGAACCAAAGGCTCCCCAGTTTAATTCCCAGTCAGGGCACATACCTGGGTTGCAGACCAGGTCCCCAGTAGGGGGTGCGCAAGAGGCAACCACACACTGATGTTTCTCTCCCTCTCTTTCTCCCTCCTTTGCCCTCTCTAAAAAGAATAAAATCTTTTTAAAACAAGAAATGAAGGATACACTTATTGAAATAAAGAACAATTTACAGGGAAACAGTAGAGTGGATGAAGCCAAGAATCAAATCAATGATTTGGAACATAAGGAGACACAAAACAACCAATCAGAACAACAAGAAGAAAAAAGATTCGAAAAAAAATGAAGATACTTTAAATAGCCTCTGGGACAACCTTTAGAGGATCAACATTTGCCTCATAGGAGTGACAGAAGGAGAAGAGAAAGAGCAAGAAATTGGAAATCTATCTGAAAAATAGTGAAAGAAAACTTCCCTAATTTGGTAAGGAAATTACCAAATTTCATGCACTGGACTTTTCATGCAAGTCCAGGAAGCACAAAGTCTCAACTATGATGGATGCAAAGAGGCCCATTCCAAGACACATCATAATTAAAAGACCAAAGGTTAAAGATAAAGAGAGACACTTAAAAGCAAGAAAAAAGAAGTTAGTTACAGGAAGGTTGCCAGATGGGAGGCAGGAGGGGGAGGATGGGTGAAGAGGTCAGGGGATTAAGAAGTGCAAATAGGTAGTTACAGAATCACCACGGGGATGTAAAGTACAGCATAGGAAATCGAGGAGCCAGAGAGCTTATAGCATGACTCATGGACATGAACAACAGTAGGGAAATTGCCTGAGGGAGTGGTGGGGTGCCGGGTGAAGGGGGTAAAGGAAGAAAAATCAGCACAACTGTAATAGCATAACCAATACAATTCAATTAAAAAAAAGAAAAAGAGATTTTGGAGCAAGACAAATATCAATTCAAATTCCCAGCCTATAAGATTCTGGGAAAACCATTTAAGCTTCCTGAACCTTCGTTTAATCACCTGTAACACAAATAAAAATACCTATCCTCACAGGTAAATGTAGTATTAAAGTATCTAAAACCCCCAACCTTAGCTGTCTCTATCAGTGAGTGGGGTCATTCATTCTCAGTAGTTACTGTAGAGTTAAAAATACTGTTAGATTGCCCGTGAGGAGTATAGTTTGCCTGTGAGGAGTAAAGAATGAGAGCTCTTTTCAAAAGTTAGGCCTGTATTTCTGGGAGAAGTCTTGCCTAACTGATTCTTTACAGATAGATAGGGAGGTGATTAGAAGGTAAAGAATTCTAGCACAGTGACTGCAAATATGTGTGTGTGTGTGTATGTGCGTGTGCGTATACTTACATACATACACACATACACACATACATACACGCTTAACTATGTGTACTAATAAGCATTATGCTAGATCTTGGGAATACAACTTTGAAAAAGGGGGTGTGGGAGGGGAGAAAAAACAGACATAATTATAAAAGAGCCTAAGTGTTATGACAGGAAGTAATGTGCCACAGACATAATGAGGAGAGGAGTACACAGTTTCAATTAAGGAAGATCTGACCTCATTAAAACTGGGAATTTTGGAAAAAAGAAACCAATACATTTAATGGTTCTTTTTTGTTATATAATTATAAGATTTTTCACAAGTTAATTCAGTTATACAGGAAAAGCGGAAGAGGAAAGCACTTTTCTTCATGACAGAGCTGAAATCTTGTGGGGCCAGTAAAAAAGTAATAAACCCCCAAGGGAAAGATAAATATGGGTGTGCATGTCAGAATCCATTTACACAGACCTCCTTTCTCAAACGGATCCTTCTTCCTGCAGTTGCTCCTGATTCAGCCTCTGAAGGTGCTTCCATATTCTCACACAGGAGTCCCTTCCCTCATGACGTTGTTCATCCAAACCCGCCACCTATCACCATGTAGGGTACATGTGACTGTCATAAAGGAACAGACGCAGAAGGGTACAATCCCAAGGCAAATATTGTCATTGTGAAAAAGGGAAAGTCACTGTTTCTGTAACTTTGGAGAAAAAGGATTTGGGGACAGGGAAGAAATAAGAAACACTGAAAAAGAGAAAAACTCTTATGCAAAATCCAGTAGTTGTGCATAGGTACATGAAACTATTCTTATTAACACATATTTCCAGTGTACGCAATCTGTGGCAAAACTTTCAGCTGCTTCTGATAAGAACTTATTCTCCATTATAGGAATGTTTACTTTAGCAAAATTTGGTCTGCAGAGTCTTAAAATGCAAATTGGCTTAATGAAATTTTTTTAAACAAGAAAAAGAATAATTGGGAAACATGTGGAAGTAGAATCACATCTACCAAAATTTGTAGTTGGTTTTGTAATTTATACTTCGTCTTAGCAAGCGATAATAAGCCAGAGTCCATTATTTTACTGAAAAGACATTGTACCAAAAATTGACTTTTAAAAAACTCAAGTTAATTCATTTGAATGAAAGAAGTCCTATACTTAAGGACTCCCATAGGCAATACCTTTGCAAAGAGAGACAGTATACAATGTGGTTACAGAGAACTAGCGCCAGACAGCGCGAGGATCCTGGTTATGTCGTGGACCCTTTCTAAAGTCGCCGTTTTCTCAGCTGTAAGCCATCTGCTTCAGAAGGTGGCTGTGAAGATTCAGTGAGGAAGTGCACATGAAATGCTCAGCGTGCCATCTGACACAAGGTAGGCAGTCAGTACATGCACCGGGCGGGTCAAAAGTAGGTTCACAGTTGTGAGTCCACGAAATGCAGTTTATTCTTGCATTGTTATTCATTGATTATTGTATTGTTTCCATGCGCACAACTGTAAACCTACTTTGCCACACCCTATTAGTTATTACTATTTATAAAATGAAGTATGGCTTTGTTTCTTTTAAGGTTCAACGCTCACACCACAATTTCTTAAATAGAATTGTGTATAATCTGGCTATTAATCAGATTTATCCTGAGAAGTCAGGTCTAAGCACTAACCACTAAAAAATTTATTTAAAGGCATGTCTTTATTTTGTTTCTTAAACTGCCCTGTCTGCTGTATTGAAAAATGTCAAGTTTTGCCACCCATTAAAGTCATTGTTGAATGATATTCCCATTTCCCACAGTTTCTAAGAAGGAACAAAAAATTGTTTAGGGTTGCAGATAACCCATATGAAATAGATTTGAGGTGAATCAGTAGGAAGCATGTTTGACTTTGTTATAATTTCTAAGCTAATCTTACTCAAAGTAGTCTGTCTAGGAATCACTTGCTCCTTGGCTCTGGGTATAAAGAGCAGCTTCTCACAGCCTTCCCTGGCAGTTCTGTGTCGTCCACTGGAGACACAAAACAGATTCAACATTTATTCCTTTGCTCCCATTCCCAGTTTAAAGGTTTTTCTCCGCTACCCTGACCACATTGCCTGCTACATTTATCTACTGTTTTAAATAAATTCACTTGAAAAGTCTATTCATTTTCTTAAAGGTATTTTTTGTTAAACAGAAGATATTTATTATAATGAAGCCCATTTTTTTTCTTTTATGTTTAATGTTTTTTGTTTCTCATCCAAGAGATCTTTGCCCATCCCAAGTTGTGAAGATACTCGCCTGTGTTTCAGTGAAGGACTGTGGACTGAGACAACGGCAGAGTGAACACGTTTAAAGCAAATCAGAATGCTCTGCAGCTGAAAAGAAGCTACAGAGTCAAGGATAATAAGCTAGGAGACTACTACCTAACTCAAAAATAAAGAGATGAGGTTTTCATCTTGGTTGATAAGCAGCGTAACTGAAGAGGAAGGGATGAATAAGGGCCAAGTTTAGAAGAAAATAGATGGAATTTGGTGACTGAGTAACTATGGTTATGAAAGAAGACTGTTAAAAGGAAGTGAAGAACTTAAACGTAAAAGATTCAGAGAGTGCTAGTACTACTAACAGAGACAGGAAAAGTAAGATAAAAATCTGAAAGTAGATTTCACTATGGATGTATTATAGGGAAAGATAGGAAGTGTTTAGTTTTATGCATATTAAGCCTCAAAATGATAATGGAATAAACATGGAATTTTTTTTGTTGACAGTTAGGAATAAAGACACTTGAAAAGGGCTAAGGGATGAAACTAAGACTACGGATTTGCAAGTCATTAGCAGATAGCAGTGCTTCTCAAAGTAACATCCATATACCAGCAGCACCTAGAAACTTGCTGACCAGGACAATTCCCTGCCCTTCACCCTGCCCCACAGACCTGCTGAATCAGAAATTCTGGAAGTGGGGCCAGCAATCTGGGTTTTAGGAAACCATTCGAATCATTCTGATGGATGCTAAAGTTTGAGAACCATAGCATATAGGTTAGAGTTGAAGGCATTAAGTGCAGAGGGCAAGTGAAAAAACGTTAACAGTCACTCAATTACTGATTCCCAGGGAAAAGCCATGGCAAGTACAGAACAAAAATCAGTAAAGAGAAGAGACTGCAAGTGAAAGACAAATCTACCTGGTTCCCTGAAAACCACGCAGAAGAGAATGTCATCAAGTTTCTAAGCACAGTTTATTCTGAAAGGGTAGGGACAGAGAAACAGAAACAGGGACAGAGAATAGAGTGTTTTTTCATCTCCTTTAGACCCTTCCTCTTCTCCTCCCCCTGGGGGGAAAATTGTTTTGAGGAAAAATATTACTCAGGATATATGTTCCATACACTTTTCCTTTACATAAGAGAAATCTGCAAACGAAGCAATAAAAGTCTTACTATACGACCACATTTCTTTTCAAAGAAAAGGAGAAATTTATAGGCATCTTACATATGTAATTTCATATAATACTTGGATAACTCTTTCCAGGAGAAAGTAGAAGATGGGTGGTACTGCTAAAGGCAAGCAGGGTCAAAATAAATTGTTGTAAAGACTGGAGAAATCCCAGCACGCTTACACACCAGTGAGAACCATCTACCAGGATGCTTCCTTCTACCAGGAAGGAGAAGCTGATGTTGCAGGGGAGAGAAGGAACTCCGGCAGTACACGAATGGGGACTGGAGGTCATGTGCACAGCTGAAAGGCTGTCTTTGGTTTAAGTGCAAAAAGAACTGGGGCCAGTCAATCACTGCACACCTTTGTGTGGCCCACAGGGTGAGAATTGTTTTTATACTAAAAAAAATAAGTGAATCATTCTGATTTTCAGGAAGTTGGTAGACAGATATGTGGGTTAGTTTGAGCATTACGAGATCTTCTTGGGTCCTTTTCCTTTTGAGGAGATATGCTTTCTACCCAATGTCCCAAATAAAGACTGTGCCATCACCCTGAGCAAAGCTTCCACTGTGAGAAACTTTTTTTTTTGCAGGTTTTTAATCTTTTAAAATGACTTATCAAAAAAGGAAGACTATTTTATGACAATGAAATTATATGAAATTCAAATTTCAGTGTCCTTTCATGAAATGTGACTGGCACTTGCCATGCCCATTGGTCTACATACGATCTACGGCTGCCTTTGAAGCAGTAGCTACAACAGAGACTGTGTGGTCCTCTAAGCCAAAAACATTTACTATCTGACCCATTATAGAAAGCGTCCCCTGACCCCTGGCAGAGACAGTCCATCTATCCGTGCTCTAAATTTTAGATGCATCTAAGCAGAACAGACTGACTTCAAATACCTCAATATTTCTATTAATGAAGACTAAAAGTCACTGTTGAAACATAAGGGATATATTCAACTGATATCATCCAGCCAGTTATTCAATCAATCAACAATATTTACTGAGTCCAGTGCCAAGAACAAGACATAAAATAAACAAAACAGGCATGGCCTTTCTTCTCAGAGAATTTAAATTCTTATGAGACACAAAGACAAATAAGTGAGATTATAAAACTTGTGGCGAGTGTTCTGAAGCAAATGCATATGATGCTGTGAACACAAGGGAGTCTGGGAAATTATTTTAGACAGGGCAATCAGGGAAGGTGTATCTGAGGAGGTCACAGGAGTCAACCAAGGTGGGAAGAAGGGGTGTGGCAAACAGAGCAGATAAGCAAGAATGGAAAAATTTATCCACTGTGAGTAGCACATGCATGGAACACTTTGCCTGGTGAATTTTCCAAAGGTATTTTTACTAGAAAGTACACACAGTGTAATTATATAATGGATTCAAATAATTTGGGAATAGAATACACATTTTTGAAAAAATGTAGAATTACTTAATTAACTGAGAGTTAGGAATGGCCCCAGAAACCCATTTCTGCTTATCAGGTATATACAGTAACAGTCTTTTTTTTTTAAATGGGAGAGAAACATTCTACACAATGTAAGTTTCACAGGGTACTGGCAAATATAAACATGCCAAGGAAAGTATAAATGGTAGGCATTTTCTTAATTGCTTAAAACAAAATAAAGCTTTTCCTACTTTTCTATTCTATGAATATATCACAACAAATAAATATTTAAAAAGATCATAAAAGAATAAACAATGTCAGAAATCATAATATTCTTTTGTTATAATACAGACACAGTTAATGCAACATAACATACCAGCTGAAGCTTGACAAATGATAAACTATGAACTTTGGGAAAGAGTTAGTGTCATTTGGTTCTTAATTCTAAATTTCTTACTTGGAACACACCAACATGGATACTTAAAACAAAACCTGTACATTTTGTGGGTTTACTATATAGTTTGTTGCATGCTAAAGTAGTTAATTCTTCCATTTTCTTGATTTTGGGGCAAAAATGAACACCTGTCTACTTAAAACTTAAGCAGGTTAAAGGAGTACAAAATAACATGTTCAGTAATTTTTTAGATAGCTATAAAATTATGCAATTCTAGATTCTTTTCCTTTATAAAAAATGATAAAACATAATTTTCAACCATTTGAAAAGCCAGACACAGGTCTATCGAAACATAAGGTACATTCAATGCAATGATTCATAGTATCTCTAACAGAAAGATTCAGCAGTTCTCAATCGAGGCCTTTATTCCTTCTCTGAATAAATGATGCCTGAAATTTTTATTCTTGTTCTAATGGAATTTCAATGGCCTTCACTGCAAATCTACTGGAAATTTTTGCATATTAAGTGGAAAAAATTAAATGATGTTAACCACATTTTAATGTGATTAAGCCTGACAGGGTCATTATTTCTGCTAATCACTCAGTTTAAAAAGCTCAAACAAAACTTTATAACAGACAAGGTTTTTAATTTTCTGTATATCTTGTTGAAATTTTTTTTAAAAACCCGTAGAAGAAAAAGAAGGGAAAAAGACATACTACAGTTCTTGACAAAAACCAATGAGCAGTTCCTACAATTTGCAGATGGGTCTCATTATCCTTAATCTGGTGATGTAAAAACAAAAATGCAAAACAATTTTACACTGCACATGCTCCTCTGGTTTCTTTCCTTTTAAACATGAAGAGAATAAGAAAATGTGCTTTTTAGAATTTTGAATTCTGTATTTCCTGTTTGCTGCTAAATGGAAACAAATAGGTTTTTTCTTCAGATCTTATAGCAAACTAAAAACAGAATTAATGCATAATACTGCCTCAATTCTTCAGAGTTCTGTTTTTTAGATTAATCTATGCCATACAACTATGATTATTTCAAATATACTAATGTAAACTAAAATCTTTACTGATAAAATCTCCAGGAGTGATAATTGCTATCAGAATAATAGGAATTCTAATGATTAGCAGTACTTACAGATAATTTGTCTTCTCTTTTTTCTGAAATAAAATATGGTTTGTTCATTGGTCATTTATATTTGAAACTTAATTACTTTAAGTTGCAGTAATATTTGATGTAATTTTGGTGCTCTAATTGCAAAGAATTGTTTTTAAAAGTACATTATAATATTCTTGAAGAAAAAATGTGTAGGAATCTAGCCAAAAAGACTTAACTAGTGTCTTCTCTAATTTTCTGAACATTTCAATATTTTCTATAAAGAAAAATAGTTAAGCTAGGTATATAACCCATACAACTATATACAAATGAATGAAATACCTTTTTGTTGGCTGTCAACTGCTTAACCAAAGCTGGTTGTTGAAAATCTTTATCTTTCAGCTACTAAAATGGTAATTTCTAAAAGTGATTTGAGGACTGTAATTCATTTTGACATATGAAGGTAATGTGACTACTCTCCTAATCCAGTAGTTATAGTTTTTACAGAAACAAAATTAATTAGCTTTCAGAAAAATATGATGGGCAAATGATTTTTGAAAGGAGATACACACCTGAAGTTCAGGCAGTCTAATTCATATTGATTCACCCCAATCTAATAACTCAAATCAAATTCAATGACTAAAAACAAAACATTTCACACATTAACAAGATTAAATATTTTTTGCATTGTATATTTTTCTAAAGCTTTTTATGAAAGTATGATCATGGCAAATAATTGTCAAACTAACAATTAGTAAGCCACAGGTGCAGTATATCTCTATCCAAAAACAACCCATGATCATCCTTTTCATGGTAAATTACTCAACTGCATGCAAATAAATAAATGAGTTCACCTCACTGATCACAATCTAAGCAGCTAACAAAAGCAGAGCGCCTGGCCATAAAGAAGTCTTTTGAAATACAATTTAGTACTAAACTTTGAGAAATTACTGTTTCTGTTTCATATTAAAAGTAATAACCCAACTACTTTTCACTATGAAGCTCAGACCTTTGTGAAGAAAAGGAGAATCTGCAGATTATAAAAATATCAAGAAATTCAACATTAATGCTGCACTGTAGCCATAATCTTTGATGCCCATAGAAAGAATTAATATTGTTGAACTTTAAAAAATTTTTACTGTGATGCTATGCACTGGTGCCTCAACTAATAACCCTCCAGAATTTCTGTGCTCATCTAAAAAGAGTCCCTGCTGAATGTTCTAATGCATTTTATTGTGAATCTTCAGCAAATAAAACTTCATGTATGAGCTCATGATGTGCTTTGCTGCCGGAAAGTCACAGACTCTGTGGGAAGCTCTTTATCTTCCCAGCAGTCAGTTCTCTGAGAACATCAGTGCAGCTACTGTAGTTACCTGTAGATTACTTGTATTTTCTCACATCTGTGTCCAGCAATCTAAACCATGATGATAAAGGGTCATTAGGTTTTGAGTGAGGAAGGGGATGGACTAGACAATTTGCTCTGATAAGCTCCTTGTTGGGAGCTCCAGTTTAGAATGTGAAATGTTGGGTATGTACAGCTTTATACTAAAAGGAAAAAAGAATTTTATTTTTCAACACTTAGGATTAAAAATGATGCAATTTAATGCCTCACGATAGTATACTGATTCACATTTTACTTGGGAGATTTATAATTAAAGGTATTTAAGAGAAATAATTTTCTGCTTGTAAAATGGACGTCTATGCTCTATTAGCCACAAAGAATTCAAGTACAATTACTAAGATAACTGCTGTTTGGAGCACAGCAAAGCAATTTCCCGCAGTGGGACTTACAGTTCAATTTACCAGTTGGGCAAATATTTTGTGCTCTGTAGTGGCCTAGAGAGTTAAAATCTATAGGTAACATTCGAGAAGTGTTATACCTGGAGAAAAGTTTCTTCATCCAAGTGGATGGTTCAGATTTCAAAGTAAAGAGTTTCCTAAAAACATGCTCCCCAATTAATATTATATAATTTAAAAACTAATACAAAATATAGTTGTCATAGAAATCCTGACTGACCTCTTGTCCTCCCTCAAACAGGGCTCATAATTTAGAACTCAACACTACTTTAATTTCGTATTTGTATTGGGTCCCAGGTCATTATGATACTTAATCACATTTCCCTAGCAATCAGCTGATAGAATGTTATATTCCTGATTAGATTATAGAATGGGAATACTAATTACTTACTTTGAAATGGCTTAGAATAATTGTGTCAAGTTACAGAAATGTAAAAGAAGAAAAAGGGTTTTTTTTGCATTCCCCAGTTATTATGTGCTATGCCATACAGAAAGAATGGAAAGAAGCGTTGGTTTAGTGAAAGAGAGGCTTAAATATATTTGCAAATTTGCATTAATAATTTACCTCCATTTAAAGGTATGTTTATTTTAGTACAATATTATGTCTCCTACCCATCTTCCTCCAAAATGAAATTTTAAGAGATAATAGTACTGGAATAAATAAAAGACATCTTGTCTCAAAGAACAATATTAAAATTACAAAAGCATGTGACTAAAAGCATATAATATTTTAAAATAAAACATCAAGTAGTAATTTGGTTTTTTTGGAAATTGTTTTAAAATGGTATTCATTTGGGCCACCATTTGATGGCTTTCCAAGTGCTGCTGGAGAAGAAAAATAAAACAGTACTTATTTTAAAAGTTGTTTGCTAGTGCACTAAACACAAGAAAGCAATATTTTCCAATACATTAAAGATAAACTAAGCAGTTAAAAATCCCCAGTCTTCCTTTCAAATACATGAATTATCTAAAATCCTTTTATGAAAGACTATAAGATTGAAGAGATGTCACTATTACTAATGTAGAAAGATTTCTTAAAATACAAATTATCATAAAATACAACATTTCGGTAACTAACATTAACATCCTAAGGCAATATAAAAACACAAATCCATAATAATTATTCAAATACCAAGCCACTGTAAACCTAAATAATTTCTGAAGACCTGAATGTGTCAAGAACTTTGACAATTATGACTGGAGCCAGGAAACTGTAGCAGTGCAGAATTTCTTATGAATTTCTCCAGTTACTTTTTATAAATGCTGTCTTGGATGACAGCTTAATGTGTACCACATGCAATATTTATTCTTCTTCAGTGTCAGACTGTCTAGCCATCCAAGGGAATACAAAGAATGTCACTTTTAGGATAAAAGCACAAGGAAGGTAATCAAGGACATATGTAACATCAGCCAATCATGCCCTATTTCAACATCCTATTCCATTCATAACAGTTCAACAATTATTTGCTTACTGATAACTTGCTTTCAGGCTGTTTGTGTTCACCATAATGGTGGTTTGCATTTATTTTGCTCTTTAGAATTGGACACTTGCTGTGCCATACGTGTTTGTCAAAACTTTGTATCTTCTGTCAGAAATGACTTAGCATATCAAACAATTTCTATTTGTCAGGAAGTACCAATACAACAGTCACTAACCCTTGTTGTCGACAGGGCACTGAAATAACTATAAAACAGAAAATGTGTAACTATTAAGTATTTCATAGGAAAAATTCTAGAAGTGATACACAATAAGAAAGTTGTTATTAGCTAAGCCACACTCACATACCTTCCCCTGCATATGGCTAAGAATGTTTAATAGCCATTGCTTTTTCTTTTGTTTTGGTTTTTCCAGACTGTGAAGCTGACAGAATTTCCCAGTCTAATCTGGTAGTCTTTAGACTGTATATCCAAAATGCCTAAGTAATACCAAGCCACATTAAAACATCCATTTGGCCACTCAAACAAATTCCACTTAATAATAGATTTAATGTAATGTCCTATCATTCATTATAATCATGAAATGTGTAATCATTGAAACATAATTATTTAATCATACTTAATCAGAAAACTTTAACCAGGTATGAGTTCAACAATGTATTCTAGTAACATTTAAAAGCTTTTAAGAGTACTAATTTCAAGAGCTCTAGACAACTAAGATGTTTACAACTGATCATAGGAAAGGACACCAATGGTCGATATTCTCCACGTTCTCTTAGTCTCCTTCTTCCTCTTCCGCCTCTATCTCAGGGTTTGGCTTGAAGTAAAGTTCTATAATGTGACTCATATTCCATATAAATTATTCTATACAATATCAAAATAAGACTCAGAAAAAATACTTTTAAATAATAAAAACATTAGAAATTTTTCTTTTCCAGTCTACACCTATGAACTGTATTACACCCATTGATTTTCTTATACAGTGAGTGTTACAATGTAGCTGCTTATAGGGCTAGGGAAAAACCCACTTGGATAGTGCTGGAAAGGTATTGGAATTAATCTTGATTAATGAAAAGAGCAACATACAAGATTTTCTAAGTGCTGCTATTCCATTTGAACGTCTTGTTCATTCATGAAATGGTAAAATCTCTCCAAATAAAAAGTTTGGTAATTATATTTGTAAAAAAATTCTAGCTGGATCCCAAACTTAAAAAAAAAAATTTTTTTTGGTGGGTAGAGAGAGGAAACAAAAATACAGTGAAAGGCAGAGAAAATGTAAATGACTACATACTTCTAAATTTCAGAAGAGAACATAACAATATTATAAAAAAGAAAAATATGTATATTTAGGAGAAACAGAAGACAACTGAAAGTTGCTAGTCTTTATTTCTTGAGATTAGGTTAAAATAAAAATTTTGAAGACTTTCAACTTGAGCTAATGAGAAAAAGTATAAAATATTTTATTGCATTTTATAGCATGCTTTTCATGCAACAAAAAAATTCACCAAGAGGTCTATGTTGGTTGTGTCCTAGTGAAAATTACACAGAAACCCATAGTTGCTGAAGAGCAAACATAATTTGCAGTGTTTATATAAGCAGGACTTGGGTTGGTTAAGAGAATTTATTGTGTCATTACAACTGCCAGACAAACAACGCTTTTTCCCCATCATATTAGAAAAATTAAATTCCAAGATATATAGATCTATTTCTACCACAGAATAATTTCATTTAGCATAAGTAAAATATTTAATTCCTATTATTCTATAAGAAAATTATTATTCTATTTGACAGGGGAAGAAACAAGGACTATAAGGAAACCACCCAAGCTATCTTGAGTCCTGTTTATATATAATAAAACATTACAAATGTTTGTTTTCTAGCTGGCATAGGTTCCTGTGTAATTTTCACCAGGATACAACTAATAGAAGACTCTGTGTGCACTATTTGTTGCATGAAAAGCATGCTATAAATGCAACAAAATGTTATTTTATTGAGCTCAAGTTAAAAGAAGTCTAAAATGTTTAAGTTTCTTCATATTTCTGAGTAGATGAGTAGATATTTGCCATCTAACATTGTAATGAAGCTTAAACCAAATTAAAAATGTAATGAGTGTCCCAAATTCCAGCATATAATAAATGCTCAGCAAATGGTAGCCATTATTTTGCCCAAGACTTGGATGTATGTGTACAAACATACACATATATACATATGTATGTATACATAATGTTCTTTCCATTATATTGCGATGCACTAATAAAGCAATTAAACAGAATATTATACAAATTATCTGTTTGCACTTCAGCTAATAAAAAGAGAAATGCACACATGCACAATTCCTTACTCCCAAGAAGGTATCAAAAACAAATGCAAGTTACTGAAAATGCAAGGAAGTGAATTTTTTAACCACTATGTGGTTAAAAACAAACATACAAACATACGAACATACAAACATACAAACATACAAACAGCCCTGGCTGGTGCGGCTCAGTCCACTGGGAATTGGATTCCCAGCCAGGGCACACTCCTGGATTGCGGGCCACAGTAGGGGGCACATGAGAGGCAACACACATTGATGTGTCTCTCCCTCTTTTTCCCTCCCTTCTCCTCTCTCTAAAAATAAATTAACACAATAAAAAAACCAAACACACAAACAAAACAACCAAGTGGTAAAAGAAAGAACTTATTTTTAAAAAGGACTGATAATATGTATTTTCGATCAGAAAATATAGAAACTATTTTAATTGTTTTCCCTACAATGGCTACTAAATTGGAACATGTTTGGGAAATAGTTTTCGGAGATAAATCCATGAGGATAAGGTACAGTTTTATTTTTATTTTACTTTAGAAGGGCAGGGAGAGAGGGAAAGAAACATCACTGTGATAGAGAAACATCAATCAGTTGCCTGTTGCGCATGTCCCAAACAGGGACCAAACCGGCAAACCAGGCGTGTTCCTCACGGGGAAATCCAACTGGTGACCTGCCACCTGGCACAATGATGCCCATCCCACTGAGCCATAGTGGTCAGGGCTAAAGGTACAGTTTTAGATACAATTTTCATATTACCTCAACTGGCATTCCATAATCAGGTTACAATGAATTTTAATCTCGAATTGTATAGTGCATGAACTGTTTAACAAAAAACTTTATCTAAACGGAATTTATGGTGCTAGGAAATACGGCTAGAATATAACCTAGTTCTCAGGCCTTGCATCATCAATGACCCAATGCTAATGTACTATATGCAGTGGTCCCCAATCCTTTTGGCACCAGGGACCCGTTTCACAGAAGAAGACAATATTTCCATGGAGCAGGGGTGGAGGAAAAGAGGTTGGGGACCCCTGTTTGTGTGGCACTGTAGTAAAGAACACGAGTCTGGATCCAAACTGCTTAGGTTTGAATCTTGGCACCACCGACTGGCTATATAACCTTGGCCAGGTTCCTCAATCTCTCTGTACTTGCTTCGCCTTCCTTAAAATAATAATGGTACCTACTTTAAAGGTGGTTGGGAGTATTAAATGTAACTGGCATGCAGTTAAGTGTTCAGTAAGTGTTGACTGATGCTGACTATTACTAATAACAACACTTTAGGCATGTGAATTTTCTGCCAGTCCTATTTCATGATATTCTCTCATTTCCCTGTTCCTTTATTCATCAACTCCCTCACCCCCAGCAGTGAAGAAATAATCTTAACAAATTTTATGGTATACTAGAAGGGGAAAAAAAAGCAAATTCTATATATTATGTTAACATATAAAAACTGATCTGCGATTATAGCTATGTTTTCTGGGGTCTATTCTGTAGTACTACTTTAGACTTGGCAACCTGATGCAATTTTTAGTTTTGGTTTCAGTAAAAACCATTGTATTTTCTCCACTAAAATCTTTATATATTTTTTAAAATAGATGCTAAAGTGGCTGCTAATATATATTGCTGTAACAGTATTATATAGTTAATAAAATCACAAGGCAAGACAAAAACAACAGTAGCTGAAGTTTTTTATCCTAAGAAAAGCACACAGTTGTCATCTTGAGAACTGTTTCCACTTATTAACTACAACAATTTGGTGGAGATAATATTTTCTGAGATAAAATGTAGTAGAACGTTAAAATTAATTAAAGCAATATTTTCAAAAATTTCTAAAGATTCACAAATATAGCTTGCACAGTCATTTGTAGAACAGACACCAGTGTTTAAGTCAAATGTGTCTATTTCTACTACTTGCCTGTTAAAGAATGTAGACATATTCCATAATCTCTCCAACTGCCCCATCTGTAAAATGGGCATGATAATATCTGTTTCAAAAAATATTTGTAAAATGTTCATATAAGTTTTATCTAGTCTAGCAATATCTCACCAATTTGTAAACTCAAAAGGGTGCCTGCCACATAGCAGGAACTCAATAATACGTGATGGTTTGCTATTCATGTTTCTTGGATTGGCACAGGAAAAGCTAAGTCAACACCATTTAATAAGAGGATAGGGGAAGACAGGCAAAAGACATATGGCAAAAAGGACCCAAGATGGCAGAGGAGTAGCTGGAAGCTGCACAAGCCTCTTCCCAGGACCAAACTGGAATTACAACTAAATTATAGAGTAATCGTCCTGAATAACCTACCGAACACCGGCTGCAGAGAAGCCTTATAACCACAGACAGGTGGAAGAATCCACATCACCACATAGAGAATGAAAAAGGCAATTAAAAATTATTGCACAATTTAAAAAGTAAAAATTTTAAATATAAATTATGTATAAAAAGTAGCAATGATGTTCACATTCCAAACATGCAGGTAGGCTGAGAAATTCTTCTGAAAAATCATCTTTCAAAAGCTAAAAAACAATTAGTAACAGACAAATGTTGGCATAAAACCTAAGATATTTTCTATTGACTATACTGTTCTTTTTAAAGAATTTCTAAAGAAAATGTTATTGAGCGTGGGCCTGTGGATCAAACAACAATGGTTCGATTCCCAGTCAGGACACATGCCTGGGTTGCAGGCCAGTTCCCAGCAGGGGACGCACGAAAGGCAACCATACATTGATGTTTCTCTCCTTCTCTCCTTCCCTTCCCCTCTAAAGATAAATAAATAAAATCTTTTAAAAATAAAATAAAATGTTAATAGTCATCCAGGATTATTGATGACTACCCCTTAATCTTCTCCCCTCCAATAGATCACGGTTTATTATAACAGGATATGACTCAGGAAAAGCCAGATGGGAGAGACGCACAGGGCGAGGTATGGGGAGAAGGTACAGAGCTTTCTCATCCTCTGCAGGCACTCTGTGCTCCCTGGGTCTCCACATGTTCACCAACTTGGAAGCTCCCCTCTATTTTAATGACAAATATTTAAAGTACTAAAAAGGTACCTTTGTTTCTTTTTTAAAAATATATTTTATTGATTATGCTATTAGAGTTGTCCCAATTTTTCCCCTTTGTGCTGAGTTCACCCTCCTCTTGTAGTTGAGCCTTGGCTGCTGTTGGCAGGCCAGTGGGAGGGATTTACCCAGGCCAGTCAGCTGCAAGGACTGGCTGTGACCACTGATCCCCAACCTCCGTCCTCTGTGGAGGATCCACTGTGCAGGGACAGGGTAGTGGTGCTCTGATGTGGTCTACAGCTGTCCACTGGGTATGTTGGCCCTGGGGTATCCTGAGTGGTACAGGCCAAGGTTAGCCCACACCTGTGTTTTGCCTGGGGCCATCCTGCCTGAGCTATAAAGCAATCTGAGATGGCTGCTGCATGTGCTGGGCTTGGAGATTCCCATGTGAAACCAAGCTGTGAATTTAGGCTGGCTGCTGCTAGTGCTGGTCCTGGGACTCCTCTACAAGAGGTATTGGGGCTAGGTTGGCTGTCACTTATTTGAGAAGACTTAAGAAGTTGTGAAGCATGAGCCAAGACCAGTCATTCAGATGGGTGGGTCTGAGTTGGCTGGGACAGAGTCTCTGGGGATCTCCAGGGTGGGGCAAACTGTTAGCAAGGTTGATAGGGAGTCCCAGACATGGCACCTGCCTGTTGGCTCTGTGGCTTTGTGGGAGGAGGGTTCAGTAAAGGGACAATGGCCTCTGCCTGCTTTTTTTGTCTAGGAGAAAGCTGTCCCCCAGCTCTCACCTTGATGCCAGACACTTCAGTTCCTCCCTGGGTGCCACTGGTACCTTTCAAGCTGCTACCCCCGAGTGAGTCTGAGTATGTCTGTCTGTGGGTTCTTTAAGAGGCATTGCTTGGGACTCCTGAAGTTTCCTCTACTGACAATCTCTGCTGGTTTTTGTAGCCAGAAGTTATGGGGACTTATCTTCCTGCCACTGGCACCCTGGGCTGGGAGGCTTGTTGTGGGGTTGGATTCCTCACCACCAAGATATCCCTCCCGAATTTTTATCCACCACACGTGGATGTGGGTCCAGTTTGTTCCTTGTCTCCACCCCTCCTACCAGTCAGGATGGATGTGGTTCTTTAATTTTGTTTGTCACACATGGATTTCTGACAGTTCTGAGTGATGGTTGTTCTACATACTAGTTGTAATTTAGATGTGGTTGTGCGAGAAAGCAAGCCATGTTTACCTCTGTTGCCATCCTGACAGGAAATCCCCTACTTTTTATCTTTATTAATGGAAACAAATCTCTATCTTTCTGCTAGTTTACCCCATTCCTGAGCTAAAATACAGAACTCTTAATCCAATGATGAAAATACTTCATTAGTAAAAATTCATTTTAAGGCTAAAATAATATTGTGTCATAAGGGCCATCTTGTGATTTGGTTGTGGATCCAATGAAGTAATGTAAATTGAAACACTCTGAAGTTTTGACTAGTGTAGGTTGTTGTTAATGATGTCATACATCAAGGGATTTTTTTGAAAGAATTTTTTAAAAAGCCTCACCTAAGAATATGTTTACTGATTTTAGAGAGAGAGGAAGGGGGACAGAAAGAAAGAGAAACATTAATGTGAGAGGGAAATATCAATCAGTTGCCCCCATGTACACCCCAACTAGGGATCTAACCCACAACCTAGATATGCACCCTGACCAGGAACTGAACCCACAACATTTTGGCGTATGGGACAACGCTCCAACTAAATGAGCCACCCCACCAGGGCTATATCAAGGAATTTTTATTTTTTTTAAATCCTCACCTATGTTTTAGATAGAGAGAAGGAGTGAGAGGTGGGAGAGAGGGAGGGAGAAAGGGA